>JADKLZ010000003.1:50595763-50615169 GCA_021533235.1 Biomphalaria straminea
TAATAATTACACATAGAATTAGCGCGGGGCCTATGAAAGCGCGGGGCACACTGCGACCGCATAGGTTGCAGTGGCCTAAGACCGGCCCTGTATATGGATAACCAATTAGAGTTATATCAATGTATGAAAATTCAATATATCTGTTTCAAAAGAGGTTTTTGAACCTACACATGTAAAGGCGGTCGACTATTGTGTATATCACAAGTCATCCTAGTGATCTGTTTGGTGCCGAAATGAATGATTGGTGCATCTCCTGGCAATCCTCAAACTTCCGGCTACTTTCACTATGTATAGACTACGTATTAGTCTTGTTACAGCAGAAATGTATTAATATTACACGGGAAATGTATTAATATTACACGGGAATATTACACACACCAAACACACAAACAAATAAATTATTCTTTGAGTAATGGGCACCTCAGGGCGTCCCATTGTGTGCACCCTTGTTTTCACTACTCACACTGGATGGGGCAATCACAGTCAGAGCCGGGGACCACAATATTGGCAATTAGTCCACGGTTGGGGCCCGTGAGCGCTGTAACCACCAAGAGTCTGTAGGGGATATAAAATTGGGGGGGGGGGGCGAAGGGGGGAGAGAGAAAGGGAGGTCACTGGATTGGCGGGCACTCTGTACTTGACAGCGAGAACAATTATCGCCCCATTGACACAATATTAACCGAAATTGTTGGACTTTGTTAGCGCGGCGATGAAAAGGTTGTTGATTAGAAACTTTCCGCGTTAGCTTCAAGACTAGATAGCCCGCTGTTAGCGCCAGTTAACCCTACTATTACCCACAGATCTGCTGCTGTCAACCGGGGGACGACTTTTTTTTTTGTAAGAGTATAACTTTAGAATGAATTATTTTTAACTTAAATATTGTGAAAGCCATTACTAAGGAATCCTTCGTCTATAATGGTAGCTAATCATAGTTTATTTTCTAAGGGATAATCAAAGTAGTTGTCAACGTACTTTATATCTATCGGCGATGAAGTAAGTTCAATTAACACTGGTTGTTGGTTGTTCAGTGTGACGCAGGAGCTGAATCATGAATTCTAATCACTTTGTCTTGCGACTTAACATCAACGCCTGGAAAAAAAGATTTGGTGTGTGTGGGGGGGGGGGAGCCTCTTAAATAACCGAATAATGGAATAATCATAATCGAAATCATAAAAAATTAATCTAAAAAGTAAACTAAACTCCCCTTGATGTAGAGGTCATCTATTTCTATGACCTACGGTTAATGGGGGTATCAGGTGGTCAGCACAAAGACCAACTGCTTTTTACTTTCCCACAAATAATGTTAGGTACCCATTAGAGTATGAGTGGATTCATGGGTTTTCCTAAGAATCGCGAAATTTAAATTTCCAATTTTCGCCGCGATTCGAACCAGAAACTCCTCATTTCGGAAAATATTTGTAAATCAATCAGCCAGCACGCTCCCTTGGAATTATTATACACATACTCACATTTAAAAGTTAGAATGCACACTATAATTCAATTTCAAAATAAACAAGATTACAAAGAGAGTTTGTGTGATACACAAACTCAGAGGCGGCCCCCGTCGGAGTCAGATCCCTGTCAGATCCGCCTATTCGCAAGATTTTTCGGATGTTCCTTCTAAGTTGAAAATAATTAACTTCTCGCTGGACGACGGAGGATGGCGAGCAAGGTATAAACCTGCCTTATCTTGATGTTTGCGCACTAGAATGTAGTTCGGATTTATCGTTGGTCCCTGGCTCAATTCCTGCATGCTCTCATCCTTAAACTATCGCAAGATTTCTGAAGGAACAGTAAAGTTTAAATCATATTTTCAAAAGCCTTTAGTGTTTTTTTTTACCTAACCGTGACGGACAGACCAACCAATAGACAAAACGCACAAAAATATGCTTCTTTGATTCCAATGGGGGCACAAAACAAATTCTTTTTAAAAAATCTGATTTTTTAAAACGTTTAAGAAATTAGTTTAGAATCGTGTCATTTCCGGGCTTTACGCTAGTACACGAAAGTCGCTGCTAAAAGTTCATTTTAAAAAATGTGCGTGGTATCTGTGTGTGAAGAGCATTTCTTATTGTAACATTTCCTCCCTTACATTTAAGTAATTGTTTTAGAATTGGTGTTTTGTTATTAAAAAATCACTTGTATAATTAATTTTATAAATTAAACGGTTTGCTTTCAGAAAACTAAAAGTAGCCGTTGCACCTAAACTTTTCAAGCCGCTTTTAATGGTGAAATAATATTTTTCGTATCTCTTCTAGTTTTGGCGCCCTGAGTGTGACAGACGGACAGACGGACAGACCGACATTTTGCAGAAACCTAATAGCGGCCTTTCCCCTTACGGGGGCCGCTAAAAATAGCTTAATATCAAATCAAGTTACAACAAACCCCAAAGAAACCTGTATTCTCCTTTAGCCATTACCAAACTTAGAGGAGAAAATTGACGAACATTCGAGAAACAGAAGTCAAAATAAAATTGTAATTTTGTAGCCCTCCCAAGAATTATTTACTAAGAATTTATAATCAATTTGCACGAAACAACATTTTGTTTACGTTCTGAAACCTTGACATGAAACTTTGACATATTACTTGACTTGACTTATTGTTTCATCAATTCAAGTTTGTTTTTGTTGTTGTCGTCGTTTTTAGCTCCTGAAACCCTCTAGTCTCAATATTATCAAATTTTATACTCTTAAGCGAGCAATTCTTGTATATATATATATATTTATATCTATATATATAATCCTCAAAGAATTAGGTCAGACAACAACAACGAGTAATCTATTTTTAGCTCCATTAATAATTTTTTCATCGCATTCTCTTTTACTTATTTTATAATGCGAAAAATTAGAACCATATTTAAAACTCGAATTATTTATGTATTTAATAGTCTAAGAGAAATGTTTTCTGGAGCGTAAATGGTTTATAAATCTTTATAAAAAAATCCATTAACTTGCAAAAGACCTTTAATACGAGTGTTTGTGGACAATTGTGGTGGAAAAAAAAATCATTGGCAAGGTTAGAGAGTATGTATTTAATAGTCAAAGAGAAAGTTTTCTAGAGCGCAAATACTCTATAATTCTTTAGAAAAAAAAATCCATTGACTTGCAAAGACCTTTAATACGAGTATTTGTGAACAATTGTGGTGGAAAAAAAAAGCATTAGCAAGGTTAGAGAGACAAAATGACTATATTTTAAAATGTTAAAAATGTGTTTGATTTCTTTTAAAGCAATAGCTTAACAGACAAATAATTATAGGGATGTTAAATCGACAGGATGGCGCAGGGAATCTGTTGTAAGTAATAAAATGGCTTAATTTAATAATTTTTTACACTTTAAATTAGAGCGGGTCCTATAAAATTGCGGGTCCTATGAAATGCGGGCCCCACTGCGGTCGTTATAAATGACTATATTTTGTTAAACATGTGTTTGATTTCTTTTAAAGGGTCCTATGAAATGCGGGCCCAACTGCGGGGAATCTGTTGTAAGTGATAAAATGGCTTAATTTAATAATTTTTACACTTTAAATTAGAGCGGGTCCTATAAAATTGCGGGTCCTATGAAATGCGGGCCCCACTGCGGTCGTTATAAATGACTATATTGTGCTAAAATGTGTTTGATTTCTTTTAAAGCAATAGCTTAACAGACAAATAATTATAGGGATGTTAAATCGACAGGATGGCGCGGGGAATCTGTTGTAAGTAGGCTAATAAAATGGCTTAATTTAATAATTTTTACACTTTAAATTAGAGCGGGTCCTATAAAAATGCGTGTCCTATGAAATGCGGGCCCCACTGCGGTCGCCTGCCCTGGTAAATAGCGGCGTATGCTATGCCGCCGGTCAACTAGTATAAATTTTATTTCAAAAACGGCTCTAACGATTTTCTTTAAAATTTCAAGGTATGTGCGTATTAGTGAGAAAAAAATTCTCAACTCATTGGCCACATCCGGAAAAGTCGAGTTTGACCGTTACTTCGATATGAAAATGTCTCAATTTAATTTTGGTTAAAATAATTTATGAATGAAATTGAAAATTTATGAATGAAAGTTTTCTATGACGTAAACGGGAAAAACGCTGCTTACGTCACTAGGCTTACTATAGTGTATTTCTTTGCAAACAAGAACGCGTTTAGAGATATCAATGAAGGGATGTGTAAAACTAAAAGCAGACCACGGGCTGTAGCATCACTGGGATGGATGGATGGCAAAAGCCGGTATGAACTTCTTATTGTCCGACAGTCAGGCTGGGCAGGGCATTTATTTAACCGAGCAAGGCTCGGCCACCTGATATTGAACTTTTAATTGCCTCAAAATTACTTGGAAATAACATACAGGAAAACAAAATATAAGCATACAAATTACGACCATACAAAATGCAAGTTATTAAAATACAAGCATTCAATTGATATCGATTCTTTCAGCTAGTCGAACGTGTTTCTAAATGCTCAATTCTCAATAGATCGATTCCCTCAACGATACTGTCATTTTCTACAGAATGATACGATTACTTCAGACTTCAGACATTTTTTCTAAATACAATACATTCTCATGATTAAAATATATGAGCGAAAGTAGACCATGGATATAGAAGAGCTATTCAGGGGGCGACATTCTTAAATGCAGTAGAACTTTATTATATAAAATCTAATCATGACAAACATAATCACACACACATACACATACTGCTCCCTACACAAAACATAAAGAGGGATTCTCTGGGGTGAGTTGATCATGCCAGTTTCACAATGACCTAACATACACAAAGACGTCGTGTGTCCGCATGTTTGAAATGTATTGACATTCTAACCGCTATAGTCTTTATTTCCAGCTATAGAAAGACCCTAGAACACGTAGCCCAGATTCCAATCCAGACTAAAACTTCACCAAGCTCTAAACATTCAAATTTGCTCAAGCCATTTCACTTTTTCCTGAACACGATTTGAATGCTAAGCGATGACGACTGGACCAAACGACTTGTAAGATCATGTTTCGCCACCCGAGCTGTGAACTTGCCTACATGTCTTATGTCCTACATCCTCTTTCCACCTGGGACAGGTAATTCTACACTAGGTGCAAAGACATTTTAGCTTCAATAAGAGACATGTTGTGTACGACATTCAGAGGCGTAGCTAGGGTGGCGAGGGAGAATTTGACACCACCCCCCGTATTGTTGTTTTTTTTTTACATTAAATATTAAATATTAATCAAAATGCAAAACCCTCTCCCCTGGCCCCCATAAGATGGGAAATTCGTAGCTACGCCACTGACGACATTTCGCTTTAGCTGTTTAAATTAACTACTCATATATCCTAAAGTGAATGTCAATTAATATGAGTGTCTTGTATTGTTTTAAGACATTAGTCTTACTGTACAGGTTTCCTAAGTAGAACTAATATTTTTTCACATAACAATGTATTAATATACATTAAGTTAAACATTCAAACAATAAACAGAAGATTAGTTTGTTAATCACTTCGAAAATGCACTTTCCATTTCTAATTATAAAAGATTTTATATATAAACCTGTCATGGTAGATTGTTGTGGTACTATTTTTTAAATAAAAAATATACATATTTATATCCTTATTTATGATCCTTTTTAGGTCTACACTTGGAGGTGTCGCGGACCCCTTCTTTTAGATCTAGCCTACATTGCTGAGCTTTATTCCTTTAAACTTATGTCTATTTCAAGAAACTATACTATTAGAGAGAGAGAGAGAGATTGGAGATTATCATGCATATCGGAAGTGTTAGGGTAAAGGTAGTTGTCTATAAAATAACAGAAGTGTTGATAAACTAATAAATTGTGTTTTAGAAAAGGTCTTTGATGATTCTTGTGCACACTTTAGTACTTGCAAATGGAAATTTTCTGATCGCTTCTGCTTGTATCACAGGAAAAGAGTCGATTAGGACAAAGCATTAGACTTGAACTCTGTGACTTAAAACTTATTCAAAAACAACTAGAACACTAGCTACAGCAATAGAAGGAGAGATGATACGAAGATCAACATCCACGCATTGAGATGTAGCTATTGATAAAGTAAATGCTTGTTTAGTTGGCAGCAGTCACGTGTCATACAGCGTTCTTGACATTGCAGAGTTTACCATGACAATCTTTAATAGTTTATAGCCTCGCTAAGATTGCTCGTTCATATTACTCTTCCCTAGCACCAATAATAATCCCTTTCTACGTCAAAGATGGCGCACGCTTACTTCTATTAACACTTCATATATCAAAACGATGTCATTCATTGATTTTTATACAATCAGACAACTCCGTCAAGCGGCACACGGTCAGGTGTCGCGGTGATCGTCCCTAGCTTCCAATAATCCATCAATAAGAAAGATAGGATCAATCATCATCACCCACCAGAACGCAAACAACTTCTGGATTAGCCCTAACCGCTTCTCAAATGACGTCACAGTGAGGGGGGTCAAGAAGTTTTGTGGTTAATTAAAAATTTGGCTTCGCTGCAGCACGGATCAAATTGTCAGAAGAGCATGGAACAGCTTGGAGAGCGAGACACCCGCACGAACACATACGCGGAGAAAAAAATCAGAAATAATATAAACTGAAGAGATACGTGACAACAGATTGTCAAAACTGAGGATCACTTTTGCAGGCTATTAATAGACACGCACACATACACACAAAATGGCCGCCATGGTATCAGTTTCTCTAGATTATAATATTACTATTGATAGCATCAATTTTACTTAATTAAGCTGACATTAAGGCTTAGTGAAGTATTGCAGTAAGCAGCAGATGTCAGGTCCACGCTAATCAAATATTTTTGTCTGTTTAGGGCCAAATTACATCCTTATGTACGATTTTTTTTTAAACAATACAGACGTTACTTCAAAAAAGAAGATGATTACGTCCTACGCGTCAAGCTTTTCAGATTTTTACAACTTTTTTTTAAATTAATTTTTTTGGGCTTGAGAATGTTATGGCTAACAAACAGAAAAGTTAAGACAAAAAATTGTTGTCTCTTTAAAAATATGTAAATTTAAATGATCTTTTTATTATAAATTTTATCATAATTATCAAACACAGTTGTGTTCGATTATTAAGATAGGATACGTTATCTGAAACTTTTTAAAATTCTAAATTGTTCCAACACGTTCTAAATGTCTTTTATACCTTGCAACCAATAACTTGGTTCACAAACACATTAATGATTGTCAGTGTTATTATATTTTCTATACTATACAATAAACAAATTCGTAACTACGTGCAAACTTCAAAACATAAAACCTGCGTTAGTATACAGTAGTATACACGATTGTCGAAAACAACTCTAACGATTTTCCTTGCAATTTGTCATAAGCCATAAAGAATGACAGAAGTATATAAAAGAATGACTAACTCGTTGGCCACACTGGGAAGACTCTAGTTTGACCGTTATAGTTTTTCGGAGTAAAAGAACAATATTCGCTTATCCAGGATTTCTTCTCAGGGTACGGGGGGGGGGGCGTAAAATGTTTCATTGTGTTTTAATCTAACATTCATTATGCATTAAGAGAAAATAAATCACCCTATAAGTTGTATAAGGCGTTATTGTCTTTTTAAAAAAGTATTTTAAATGTTTTTTGTTTTTGTTGTTTTTTGTTTAAAAGTTTAGTTGAGTGTAATTTGGTACGTATTCCCAACATGTAAATCAGCATCACATTCAAGTATTGAAGAAGTCGGCTTGCTATATACACTTTACATTGAAACCATTCGTTATAGAAGACTTCAACACTGACCTGCGACTTAGCAGTTTGTGGGCAGTGGAGACCAATAACTTGTTGTCACGTGGTAAACACTTTGAAAACAGTTAAGTAGCAATGATACATACAGCACTGAGCCATAGCTAAACAAATACAAGATCACAACCGACTAAAAAACTTAGAAAAACACAAAGATAAAGGCTCATTTCTTATTCCATATGCTAGGACAAATTCTTAAAATTGTTTCTTCTTCTCTTGTGACATTACAGCAGTAAATGGTTTGCATGAGTCAGCCAGGAAAACCAAAGACTCATGAAGTAATGTATCTAATGCAGCGATGCCCAAACTACGGCCCGCGGGCCAAATTCGGCATGCGACGTGCTTCTATCCGGCCCGCCAAAACATTGGAACAAATTGTAAAAAAAAAATGTAAAATTAGAATGTTAAAAAATATTCTCTATAAGTTAGGATTCTTCCACTTTCTTTGATCAACTTTATCTTCATGTTTGGTATTTTATATGCATAGTCAATATTTTGTTATTGTAAGAATACTAGTAATGTGTTTTTAAATAAAGATAAAACTTGACAGCTTGTTTTAATTCTTGAAAAATTGCAATTCTTCGTTCAACAGGCGGAAAGGGTGCATCTTGTCCACTTTCCAACCTGTACCGCTCTACAAAATGATAAGCAGCTAAATATGTCTTTCCCAAAAGGAAGAATGATCCAACTTCTGAGGCTCTTGTTGAATAATTTGAGTGAAAGAGTTGTGAATTTTCCTAATTTAAAAAAATGAAGTCCTTATTTTTTTAAAATTCGTTTGTTGCCAATGTCTCAAGTGCCCCGAAAGATCTGCTACTGGAACTGATTGACTCACAAAGCCAGACATCCCTGCTTGACAAATTTAAAGTGCTGCAGACTATTGACGTTTACTCCGTGTTACCTGCAGAAACGTTTCCAAGTCTTCGAAAATAAGCGCTAGGGATGATCACAGAGTTTACAAGCACCTATATGCGTGAACAAACTTTCTCAATGATGAAACTGTCAAAAACCGTGTTACCGCCTCACTGAAGAATATATGTGAGTAGGTCCATAAATAAAACTATTAAAAATTAGCTTATTGTATATTTATTTATTTTTCTTTTTGGTGATATGGCCCGCGACACGTTTGACGAAATTAAAATGGCCCGCAGGCCAAACAAGATTGAGCAACACTGATCTAATGTATAACATAAAAACTGTAAGGTATCAGAGACAGTCAAATATCTGTAAAGGCGTAGAGGCCATGTCTTCCTTAAGTTACTACCTACATACTTTGCCACATCTGTTACAAAGTTGTTGTTGTAGTATATGACATACACGACAAACTTTAGCAAACAATACAAACACAATTCGTCTTTTGTGTTTGCTAGTAGCTGATGAAGGCCTCATGGCCCAAACTTTAGCAAGTTGTTGTTGTTGTTGTTTTCTTTAAATGTGAACAAATATTATTATAATTTTAAATATAATGATAGGCAGTATCTTAATGACCCCAAAAAGATGAAAGTAAGCCTAATATAAAGGGGAGGCTGAAGAGAAATGGAGGGGGTAGAAAGATTGTCTGCCAAGAAAACACACAGACTTCAATTCCAGAGACGAAAGAGTTTTGGTTTAGACAAGCGACAGAAAGACGGAAGCTGAGGGGGGTTGTACGTTTTCTGGGGTTGGTGTGGGGGGTAGGAACTCAGTCCCGGGAACTGATGACTATTTAATGAGTAACACCGTTTAACTCCCGGCCGAAAAATTATCTCCAATTCTTTCTGGTTCCATCTCCCTTTCACCGCCGGCTAAACCAGTTTAATAAACTGACAGGCTACTGGCCGTGTCTATTAGTCGGGCTCATTCTTGGCTCGATACTGCTTGCGGCAAATGTTCATTGCAATTTTCTCACTTTCTGGGGGCCGCTCTAGCGTAGGGCGGAGCACGAGGGTAGAAAGAAAGAGAGGGCGGGGGTAATTGTTTATTATGATAGTCTCTCTCTCTCTCTCTCCCCTTCTCTCTGACTCTCCAGCCCTCTTTTAGTTTTCTTGCCAGGGTGCGCCTCCCATTATTATATTCCATTTTAATCACGGATATTGTCTAGAAGTCGCTTGCGGAGAGTCTAATTAAAATGTCTCTTTCAATTTGGTAAAATTTTATTATCGAGAAAGAGAGAGGGAGAGATGAAGAGTGAAGGGCAAAGTTTTTCATTCTGGGTGAGAAGGTTTTTAACGTATGAATTGATTCATTATAAATTATTGAAGACTTTATTATAATTTTTATAAAAAATACCTAAATAACAGCCCATATTGCTGAAAAATCTAGCTATTTCCTCCATTTTATATTAGAATTTATCTACGTGTATGTCTTTCTCGATTTACGAAGATAGAAAAGATGTTGCTGTGTAGGGCAGGGCACATCAAACATGCATTAAAAAGTTGTATTTGAAAAGTTTGCTGGGCAAATGAATCAATATGATTTATTTATTTTATACCCAAAACAGTTCTAAGCTTTATCAGGAATATATAGGTAACTCTAATCGCCAAATAGCTTCGCAAGACCACTCTTTTGTAACAGCGACACTGAAACGAATAACATAAAGACGCGAGTGAGAGGCTATCGAATCAATATACTAGAGGCCTATGAGAAAGACAGATATGACGTGTTTAATATAAACAGTGGAAAGGTTATAAGAGATTGTAGTAGATTATTATAATCTTCAATTGTTAGATCTATATTCCACTAAACCAGCTTTTGTTGCATTCGTGTGCTACGGTTCAATCTTTTGAGGATGTGGGACTCATTCACCAAAAAAAACGAACGATCACGTGATTATATTGATAAAACAAAGGGGAAAAAATTGTCACGTTATAACCATTATTGATTAAAACTAGATCGTAATTTGTCTAGAAGAGATGGGGAAACACGAGACTCAATGCTGTTTATTTACGATTGGTGAATGAGGCTCATTGAGAAAAGGTTTTCATACTACCTTTTGTCTCTCACCAAACACAGAGTCAAGAGTTGAATTCGATTCTTAATCTGCATCGAGATTCAAGAGATCTAAACTCACGCTACCTCTGTCTTGTGGACAAGACTCAGACACTGGTTCGAGGGGTAAAGTCGTAGGCAGCAACTATTGAACGTTTGCAGACAGATGACAAAGATGTTTTTTCCCCAAGTAAAATAGTGGAGTGAATTTACTAAGGCTGAATGGGCGGTGGCTGAGCGATAAAGGGCTTTTTGCTTCCGAACAGGGGTCCAGGGTTCAAATATTGATGAAGACTGGGATTTTGAATTTCAGGAACTTTTGGCGTCTCTGAGTCCACCTGGTTCTAACAGGTACCTGACATGAGTAGGGGAAAGCAAAGGCGGTTGGTCTTTGTGCTGTCCACATGACACCCTCGTTGACCGGTGGTCACATAAACAGATGACATTTACACCATCTGCCCTATACATTACAAGGTCTTAAAGGGGAACTTTTTTTATTAAGGTTACGTGAACTTTCACAGCATTCCCTACGATTAAAGTTTTATTATTCTACGACTGTTTCTGCCATCATTGTCACGCCACTTAAAACAAAAAATTAACATTTTTTCTTTTATTACATTGCTTTTATTATTGTGCATCTCCTTTCACCTTCAGCCTGCACAGTGTGGTCTGGGACAATCTCTTCTGATGGGGGAAGGAACTATAATCTCTTTGCTATCTATCTATTGTATTTATGACTTTCGGAGAAATGTGAAATGATCGACGTCTCAGCAAACTTCAGCTCAGGTCGAATTTGAAATTCCTAGTTTGAATTTATCCCCTCCCTCTCACCACCCTACCGGTTTAGGAGACTCAGACATACACCTCATATGAATGATGGAAACGCCTTTATAAGAAATGTGAAAAAATAAAAACAATCATGTACATAGATCTATAGCAAACAACGGAGAAGGGGTTAAATGCGCCCGGGCCCATCAACAATAGAGACATTTGAAAATAAAATTAAACAAAAAAGTAATGGACGAATTTTTACATAATTTTAAATCCAATTTTAATAGCTATTAAATTATATCTCTGACTTAAAGACAGTATCTACATAAGAATGCTTTTTTTTTAATGAACTGATAAGTACGGCGTGAATTATTTTTTAGTTTTTTTTTGCAACACAACTAAGACGAATCTGGAGATGGGGGAAGGCACACTCACATTCTTGAACCAGAGATAATGTTACCTTACTAGGCTACACACTGCAATACATCCCCGACTAGCCGGAATACATTACGACAGGAATGGGAAGCCATATGTTCTTGACTTTTATGGAAAGTTTCGTTCATTGTGCACCGAGGCTGGGTATATACCCAGGGCATTTGGGTGATAAGATTTGAGCCTCTCACTCAATCGTGTGGAGTATGATGATAAAGATAACAACACATATGAAACTTATTATTCTTCAATTTTACGCCGATAACATTTCCATTTTCGTATGTCAAACTAATTTATAGAGACATTTCTCTTGAATGGATTCAATCCAAAAAAAATGTAATTCAAATAAGTACACACCAGTAAGATCATTATAGCTGATAAAAAAAGCCTTCTTTTTTTTTTAGTTTGACTTTAGGAGAAATGTCACAAGTCGTTACCTTAGCCTGCCTGTTTGGGTTCTGTATTAATTATTTCCTAACACGTTCAGGTCTATTTAGGATACCCATTCCTCCCTCTGCACCCACCATATTCGATAATTCCACACTATACACACTAAATCGAGCTCGGGTCCCCTCTATTTGACCGCAGCTAACGTCAGAGCTACGAGCTCCATGGCTACACAATGACCACCATGACTGTTACATTGGGCAGACAATGGCTTTATATTAAAAGGCGATAAAAAGATTTGCTCCCTGACCATAATATTTCACTCTGTGATCACGAGCAACTGGTAAAAGCTGTAATCACCAATTTGCTACCAACGGTTTGACCTTGGCGCCCGCCTACTCCGCCTCTTTTTCGGTCCCCCCTCTCGCACAACCATAACCCCTCTTTTCAACTCTATGGACCTGGGCCGTCGGCGATCACAAATCAGCCCCTCCAGTTAATGAGGCCATTTGTCTGGAGGCTCGCACCAAGACAATGGCCTCTTTCTAAAAATAACAAAACACACTTATAATGAAATTATTCGTTTTAAATAATCCACCTCATAATTTTTTTACAATTTGACAAATTTATAGCGTAAAGGAACAATAGCGGTAATGATTGAATTCAAACTGTAATCTACGCTTCAATGGAGTCTTGGAAAACGGAATTATCTCAGCAGAAGTGATTTGGGGAATTTCTTCTTCATCCTATCTGGCATGCTTTATGCTCACAGCCACTGCGTTTTTTATTAATGCGGCCAGATTTTTTAGCAACGAAAGGCCATCTGTTTAGACAGAATTTGGTCTTTGGTCTTGACTGCTGTTCTGGTAATTAATTGGATATACTAATAGGAACACAGTGTCGAATTGTCATAATAATAATAAATAATAATAATACATGTAAAAAAAATATCTAACAAAGAACATTGATCTAAGTCTAATTCAGAATGATTTAAATGTAATTACTGTAATAAAATTGTGTATGTTTAAAAGGAACATTTAATAATGGCATTTTTTTAAAAATTGCTTTTCTATAGCGCGTCTTAATTTATAAGTTATATTAATAAGAAGACTTGAAAATAACAGGAAAAAAAAAGAAAAAAAAGGATAGTTCTAATAATAAGTAGGCATAGAAAAGAAAAGAGTAATTCACTGATTAGAAAAAGCCACCAATATTATAAATGGTTTGCTCAGTACATACAATTGTGTGCTGGTTCGCTGGTGGAACCAGCTTATGGTGATAGCATTTGTCTACCCCGAGTTTTCTCCGTAAGGGGCTCTAAGCTTCAATTTCCGTACCACACAGAACAACTAGAAAAAAAAACGTATCAAAGGGGAATAACCGCAAACATCGAAGCTCTATATCTCAATAATGCATGGTTTAAAACCCATTTCAATATAAACAAAATATTAATTAGCACTAAGTGATTACGAAATCGCTTTGCTTTCTTTTTTAATTATTTTTTTTCAGGTATATTTTACGACAATGAATAAACGTGCCAAATTTAAGCTTAATCCCATAATGGGAGAAAAAGGGTGTACAGCATTTGTACCAAACAGACAGACAGACAGACAGATGGGTAAGTTAAATACAAGCTTTGTAAAAATTATGTAATTTTTTTTTTAGTAATTTTTGTTTCATATTCATGCTTATTACCTTTTTTTAACGACCTCAATACGACCCCAACAAACGAAAAAACAATGGAGCTAGTCAGTATACTTTAGGTGTATAGAATTTAGAAATCATATAAATTGCATGGTGGGGGCGGTACCAAGATGAGTGTTTCCATTCCACTTTTTATATCGTGATAAGTGAACTGGTTCAAGCTGTTTTATACGTAACCATACATGTACTATACACACTCTTTATTTAGTTATGTGTAAACTAAAAAGGTTACATACGATGGCAAGAACACACTACCAACAGCGATGTTCTTGCGAACGCCAGTATGGACAATATATAGGGAGTTCTTATGGTCCGACAGCTACGCTGGGCAGGACACGTATCTCGTTTGGGGGATGATAACATGCCTAATGAATTCTTTCTTTTGGTGAGCTGAACGGTGGTCGATGTAACAGAGGGGCAACACGGAAACGCTCTAAAGACCAGCTAAGGCAATCTTTAGCTGACATAGGAGAGAGCACCTGGCTGCATTCGGCTTCAGATCGAAACAGCTGGAGGTCACTTACCAGGGCCGCGGGATACACATTTGAGACCAAGGACGAGGCCGGCGAACGGACAATCTAAATCGACCACCTGCGGACAATGGTTATGCCTGTGTTGTATGTGGCAAAATATGTAGGTCACGGCTGGAGCTGCGTAGCCAAGGGAAATACTGCATTCCTCATTAATTTTCGGACTCAAAGAAAAGCTTTATTATTAAAAAGGTTACATCTGCAGAAATAGTCGTTATATCTATTTCGTGTACTATACAGATCTACGAGATCTACGAGACAGATGATTTAAAGATCCTTTGATTCGGTTGGCCATGGTTAACGTGTCATGTGGCCAACGACAAACCGCCTTTACTTATCTCCAGGTACTCATTAAAGTTGGGTGGCCTCAGGAGCCCCCTTAGGTCTAGAAATTAAGACTCCCAGTCTTCATCGAGATTCAAACCCGAGACCAAGCGTTTTGATTGTTCAGATTTAGACGTAAAAGACAAAGACACAGTAGAAGATGGCCAGACGGAAGACAGGCGCAATAGTTATTTAAATTTAATGGAATTTTTAAAAAGTAGCAATGGAATAAAGAAAAATATTTAGGAAACAATGTAATATAACGACAGAAATAATTTAACATATGAAAGTAATAGCAACAAAATAACTTCACAATGACAGCAAACGTATTGAAACAGGTTTCGAACTTTCAAGATGTGAGCCTCAGATAGGACGTCCAAATATGACCTCTGGATATGCCCTCAGGATATGACCCCTGCAGAAAAGTGATATATAGCCGCGTGAAATACAATATTTATCACAAGTGCTTCCCTCTAGCGGCCAAAGAATGAACATAAATTAATGATGTGAGACGATAATGCAGTGGCGACAGAGGGCGTTGTGGTGAGGAGTTGAGGAGTGAGCAAGATCAAGTTATTGTTTGGGATGTCTTTATATCAAACTGACCATCAGTCGCTCCCCTAGTCTGATGTCTTGAGTCACAGGTCTTCTGGAGAAACACTTTAATTCACAACTCTATTTCACTTTTAGAGAGAAAGACAGAGAGAGATAAAGATATCGATATATAAGCAGTGAATTAGAAACTTGAGTAGTTCAGTCAGAATAAACTGTTAGTTCTAAACCCATTTTGAATATAGCATATTGCTCTTTCATGTGAGACAGTTTACACTGTAAGAAGGGTTTAGCCTTTATATCCAATAAAAAAAATATCATTATTTGATCTGTTTTATTTTTATTTATTTTATTTTTGTTTCGTTTATTTGTTTGTTGTTTTGTTAAAAGAATAGCAGAATATTGCACTATGGACAGTTAAACAATGCATTTTTAAGGGTCCGAATAATGGACAAAATAAACTGATGCCTGTGCACCTCCGCTTACTATTTATAGATCATAGTTAGATGATGATTTGAGTACTCCCTAAGAACGTCATCGTCTATAGACAGGAAGTGGGTGGGGCTGCTTGTTAATGAAGATTTTAATATGTGGTGGGAAACTATAAAATAACTCTGGTGCTTTCAGTAAACAGGGTATTTGAAGTGTTGATCTAAGACCTAAGCTATCGGAGGTATGGGGCCCTTTATAAACCCAGAAGGGGGCGTGGTGGTCGAATGGTTAAGCGCTTGGCTTCCGAACCTGAAGTTCTGGGTTCGAATCCCGGTGAAGACTGGGATTTTGAATTTCGGGATTTTTAGGGCGCCCCTGAGTCCACCCAAATCTAATGGGTACTTGACTTTAGTTGGGGAAAGTAAAGGCGGTTGGTCGTTGTGCTGGCCACATAACACCCTCCTCTTTAACCGTTGGCCAAAGAAACAGATGACCTTAACATCATCTGCTCCATAGATCGCAAGGCCTGAAGAGGACACTTTACTTTACTTTTACTTACTTATAAACACAGATATTATATGTCAGTGCTAAATATTTCTTGCTGTAGCTTGTGTTGCAAATATGTAAACCGACCCTGTAAATGAGGAAACTTACTAAAGAATTTTTTAATTGTATGGACAGAAACAATAGATTTTAAGCTGAGCTTTAGAATTTTAAAATAAATTGACATCTTTTCAATAATTTGTATGTTTATGTAAATCATCTATAAATCAAGGTTCTCCTTTTCAGACCTTGGGATCCATATGGCAGACGATGTTAAGGTCATCTGTTTCCTTGGCCAACAGTTAACGAGAAGGGTGTCACGTGACAGAACGATCACCAGCCTTTACACACCCCGATTACAATAACGTAACCATTTCATTTGGGTGGAGTTCCCCGAAACTCACGAAATTAAAAAAATCCCAGCCTTTACGAGATTTGAATCTAGGACCGCCTTACATTTATTGAACACTGAGATTTAAAAAAAAAAATGGGGGCGTGGTGGTGGAATGGTTAAGCGCTTGGCTTTCGAACCTGAGGTCCTGGATTCGAATCCCGGTGTAGACTGGGATTTTGAATTACGGGATTTTTAGGGCACCCCCGAATCCACACAACTCTAATGGGTACCTGACTTTAGTTGGGGAAAGTAAAGGCGGTTGGTCGTTGTGCTGGCCACATAACACCCTTGCTCTTTAACCGTTGGAAAAAGAAACAGATGACCTTAACATCATCTGCCTTATAGATCAGAAGGTCTGAAGGGGGCACACTAGATTAAAATACTGAATTTGTTGTTACTAAAATTAAGTATATATTTTTTTAAAGTATGATAAATTAGTATTCGTATGGTAGTATCAAGTTCATTTAAAACCTGTTCAAGGTTACGATGGAGTATCTGTCTGGAGCTGCCCCACAACAGAAGTCTTAATTAATGAATATGTTGTTGGCTAATGACACTGTAACATAACCATACCGTGTCTACACCATGTAGATAGACAGATACTTAAAGAACAAATATAATGTTAAGGAAAAAAAAAAGGATGGGAGCAAGTCAGTGCTGCATGGACCGACAAGAAGACGTGAAGAAAACAAAGTTTTGCTACAAAAAAAATTCATGTCTAGAGCAGCGACGCACTTGAGATAACGGTATTATGCCAACGCGTCACTAGCCATTGATTGTCTTATTGAGAAGACAAAACGCATTAAGCACTCACCGCAAAGACTAAAGTGATCATAATGAAAAAGTGCAACCCCCACACCCCCTCCCCTTTGTGTGTGTGTGTCTCTAAGCTGGCCAGATAAAGGGCTCACAATCACGCACGCGCGCGAAGTTCTTAGCCCGGATAACCGCCAGAGTCCTTCCGCCGTCGGGGGACTTCTTGAGAGACGCAATTTCCTGCGCACATTTCCCTCTCCCCCACCACCCTCATGGAACAGAAGAAGGGTGTGTTGTTGGGGAGTTGAGAGGAGGGGGCGAGGACAAACTGGCTGGGCGCTGAGCTGATCAAGGTTTTAAGGGAGGCGATAAAAGCAATCGAATTACACCCAAACAGCTCCTATATCTCTCACATGTTTGTGTTGTACTTAAAATCCATTATTAGGACACATGCCTTTTTTTCCGCGCCAAAAGTCTGCTTCTCTTTAGGTCGCCTGGTATCTAACTTGGTCTAGGACTGCTGGCCAACTGGTCTAAAAAAACACGGTATGTGTAGGGGAGGGGGTCACAATGGCCAAAGAACGAGAGGACATCAAGTACTGCCCCGATACTGTGACATACTGGTTTCCACAAACACACACTTACACACACACACACACACACACACACACGCATACACTAACGAGGTATTTATGAATGATAACAATGTCATACTCTAACGACTTTATTAATTTGCCATCGGCGATTCTTCGCTTTCAATACAAGTGCTGAGATTTGACTCAGCTTCTGGGCTTTTCTTTTAATGGCAAAGGCAAAACTTTAAAGAATTAAACTATTTTTAGTATTAATATTGTTTCTTTTTCTATAATTCCTACTATTAAATTTCGTAACTGTCAAAAAGGAATTTTAATTCCTTTTATCGATCTGAAATTTTGTACACATACTCTTGCTGAGTAAAAACTTATTTTATTAAAATTTAAAAGATCTAATTAATGTGCATACCCCCTATACATAAACCGTTACAGCCCAGTGTTCCGTCAGTGCAGCTAATAGGAAAAAGCAATTATATTTTATTTTTCCTATTACGGAGTAACAGTGATGTTCCCATTTGCATATGGCCACTCTCATGTAAAGGTTAGACACAATCTGCCTTTTATTTTATCGTAAGGCAAATTCCTTTACAGCTTGTAAAACAGTTGCCTACATATGATAATGATCCAATACGAAAATTGGCTCTGCTTTTAGTATAGCTACAGGATGTATATGTCTGTGATCTAATGTTTCTTAGCTATTGAAACTATTTTGCGCTACGATGGAAGAGTTGATAAAAATTTCATTCTGCAGTTTAAAATCGTGAAAAATAATTATCGTATACATTTGAACAAACACTTCATCAACACAAGATACACCAGAAAGGTAGCTATTAATAGTTTATCGACATATAAGAAAATCTCTTATAGCCTTTGAGTTACATTTTCTCCCTTACGCTAGTTGACCTGGCGCCGCTGCTGAATGCTCTCTTGTACAAAACAAATCATTTTGAACAACGACCTCATCTTTGAACCCAAGTGTTTATCACCCCCCCCCCTTTCCCGGCGACATAAGGCTACTGAAACAATGACATTATCACGAGTTGAAAGAGAAACAAAAAAAGGCGGCAAATGAAAAATTGAGATATTTCAAATGTTATATCTGCACGAGAGTTGTGTCTCATCAATTGACTGGCTAATTCCAGCCATCTGTATGAAAGATTTACTGTGTAATTACCAGATGGTCTGTCCTATCTTCGGCACGCGACCCTCACAAACGCACGGAACTTTCCGCTTCAGCAGGGCACCGCCGATAGCTTCCCGCATTGGGTAGGG
>JADKLZ010000003.1:50643163-50656490 GCA_021533235.1 Biomphalaria straminea
GTTGTGGGGGTGGACAAAATGTTTGTGTGTTGTGGGGGTGGACAAAACTGGTTTTGAAAATTTGACGTAGCATCAAATTTCTTGTTGTACACTTGTGTTTGCTTGACAGTCTTTCATTTTGAAAAGAGATGTTTTGATAAATAGGCATTTTTGTCGAATGTTTGTCAATGTATTTCTTTCTTCTTGTTGAAATAAGAGTTGTCATTTTTTTCTCAATTTCTTGCCAGCATAAAGCAGCAATTCAAGAAGTCATTATTTTGTCCACTGAACTTGTTTTGGTTGAACTATAAAAACTTTCTTCTGTATATCCCATTTGAAATGCTTGACTTCATGTTTGTTTAAGTATTATTTGTATTTGTTAATCTACAGTTTAATTGTCTCAATATTTCTAGTAAGTAATATTGAATTGTTATGTATATAGCACAACTGTACAATTTCTGATGGAATAATGAAGTCAATGAAGATTATCATTATCTTATCATTAAATTCACTGAATCATATTATGTTTTAATTAATTAACATTTATGAAAATGAACACTTGGTTTTTAAAGTACCGGTACCACAAATTTATCAAGATCACTAATTCTAACATTTTCAGTCTTTTATTGAATATATCTACATTTCTGTCACATGAAGTTTCAATTTTCAGTTAAGTGTTAGCAGTTCTCTTGCTACTCAACTTGTCATGCTCAATACTAAATACTCTAGTTATGGTCAGATTAATATTTAAAAAAAATGCATTTTTTATTTCTAAGAAAATCTTTGTAACTTTTATTTTTGCATTGTTGATTATCTATCTGAATACATTTGCAAATGTAAAAAACATTTTGTTGATTAAAATGTTTAATAATTTAATATTTCCGTGTGTGTTTGAAATAAAGACTATGAAACATTTTTACTTGCATTTTCTTACTATAAATATGCTCTCTATTTTTTTTGAGTAGATATAATATATATATATACAGGTAGTCCTCGACTTACGAGTGTGTTCCGTTCCTACGCGGCAGCGTAAACTGAATTTCGACGTAAGTCGATCAAACATTTATAGAGAGTACTGTAGCATAATAACAGTACTGTACTGTACTGCAAACACTTTGCCTATCCATACACAATTCTAATACATAATTATCAATAAAAGCAGTAAAATATTGTGCAGAAAAGTAATTTTAATAATGAAATACTGTCTGTAAGTAATTAACAGTGTACTGTAATAACAAAAATAACAATGCCCAATAATAAGCCCACTACGCTGCTTTGTTATCACTTTCGCTTTCATAGGAGCAGACCCTTTCAAGTGTTCAAGGATACGATCTTTATCCTTTTAATAATCGTAGCGACAGTCGAACGACTAAGTTGTAATGACCTGCCAATTTCTGTTGGTGTTTCCCCCTTATGAGATCACCTTATGATGTCCACTTTCACCTCCATGGTGACGGCCTTCCTTTTCTTTGTTGCATCCTTTTCTTTAGGGTCAGATGAGACAAACTTATGTTTGGGAGCCATAATGAAGGGTCCTATGGCATGCAGGAGACTAGTTTTCCTCTAGAATAAATGTATTAATCCGTCATTGCACATATGTCGCAAATCTGCGTAAGTCGCACTGAGCCAGTGTAAACAGCATCGTAACCATGAAACAACATAAGTCGAGACCGTCTTAACCCGAGGACTACCTGTATATATATATATAGAGAGAGAGAGAAAGAAGGTCTAACTTCTGTTCACTAAGCAATTAGACTATATCATTTGCTAAATATATTTTAACAAAAAATGAAAGGAAAAAGTTGAATTTGGAACTGTAGTCATGGCTTTTATTTCAGAGTATGTATAGAAATGACAAAGACGTGATAAATAAAATACAATGTGATAAAAGAATATACAAATCACACTTATATGTAGAGTTAAATAAAAGATTTAAACTTCAGATCTACAACACTAGAACTGCATTTCTTAATTTGGCTGCATACCTCTAGGGGTATCAAAAGAATTTTTGTAATTAGTTTTGGAAGAAGTAGATTTTGTGCACATATACCTTTGAGAAACTGTCATGTTGGTTAATGAAGCCAAATACTACTAATGAATCTTAGTAATCTTATGTGAAAAGTTCCTTATTATTGGTTGCTGTTTTTTTTTTTCTGAAAACAATACACTTGTTCTAAGAATTCAATGGATGATTTTACTCTCTCTAGTTTTCTTATTGCCCAAGACCTAGATCTAGAGAAAGCATAAATGGGCAGGTAGCATTACAATAAGTATAAATCAGTTTTAATTGATCAGTAAAAATACAATAATTTAATTTTGGCACTCTTATTAGTCTGAAAGTTTTTTTAAGCAATGAAAAACACACCAGATGAATGAAATATCCACACCAGTGGATGAAATATAATGAAGACCACAAGGGGAAAAAAGTCAGTATTTAACCAGCATCTCACCCAATAAAATTTACTCAGCTCTTAATAAAAGTTCATTGTAAGCAAATTTTAAATATGTGCATTGAACTAAAATATAATTCAGATACAGTAATTTAAAAAATATAGATTATTAATTTTTTAAAGTTTTTTTTAATTCTGTGATCTTCAAAGTTGGCAGATTTCATAATAAAGTTGAGTTGCTAATGTATGGAATGGATTTGTTTAAAATGTGAATACATACAAATTGTTACAAAACATGCAATGGAAGACAGTAGAGGTTTGGTATTCAAACCAGTAATACATCAAGTGTGTAGTAACAATGTACCAGTTCACAAGTATTTAAGCACTTTAATTCAAAGGTCAAGGAAATGTCTGAAGTTCAAGGCACTCTGCAGTGCTACCAACAGCATTCAATGATACGATTCAAACTTTTATTCAGCATTTGGAAACAGTGAAAGCTGGCAGGCCAGTGCTCCTATAGGTCAGACATGCACTTTATTCAAATTACTATTTGGTCCAAAGTGACACGAAATGGATGAAACAAAACTTAGTTTTGTCTTTCAATGCAATAAAAAAAAAGTTTCCTGATTTAAGCTATTTTACAAAGAAAGAACAAAACTTTCCTATTGAGTAAAACATTGAGTTGTATATCCAGATATGTACATGGAAGTAGATAACAATCCACCAATAGAAATATAAGTGAGCTGAACACAAGTTCAATAAACGAGAGGGAGATTTTCTTGCCATCAGTCCTTTCTATGGAATGCTAACAGATGCTTAAACTACAGCATCAGATGGATGCAGGAAAGTTCAGTCAACATTTTGCCACTCCTCTGTATTTCAATACTTTGTAAACATCAAGTTCAAAAGAATTGTTGCAGTGGAAAATAGTTCAAACAGGGATCCACAATGTTACACATAGGGTAACAATCTCTAGGCAGAGTGAGGCTGATGCAGCGCTAATCTCCCTCACTTTAATACATTTTCATCTCTACTGACAACTTGAAAATTGGATGTCCAAAAATATATAGTCAGGCATTGCATAGGAATGCAATTTTTTCTTAGAAAGTGTAAATATGTAATGTGACTATGTTGCAGACCCAAATTTATATCTTCATTTAAATGGAAGCAACAGTCACTATAAACACTTTTGATAAATTGAACACATTATAAGAGTCACATCACTAATATTAGTGTTTAACTAGAGCAATCTTTAAAAAAAATATAAACATTCACTTTATCAAATGTTATAAAAATATCTTGTGTCTGAATATTTTACAGAAACAATAATTCAACATTGCA
Organism: Biomphalaria straminea; assembly: GCA_021533235.1. Classification (NCBI taxonomy): domain Eukaryota; kingdom Metazoa; phylum Mollusca; class Gastropoda; family Planorbidae; genus Biomphalaria; species Biomphalaria straminea. The sequence continues at coordinate 50,646,874 of JADKLZ010000003.1, forward strand.
ATCATGTATAAGAAAAAATGAATGAAATAAAAAAAAACAAGATTACAAAGAGAGTTTGTGTGATACACAAATTCAGAGGCGGCCCCCGTCAGAGTCGGATCCCTGTCAGATCCGCCTATTCGCAAGATGTTTCGGATGTTCCTTCTAAGTTGAAAATAATTAACTTCTTGCTGGACGACGGAGGATGGCGAGCAGGGTATAAACCTGCCTTATCTTGATGTTTGCGCACTAGACTGTAGTTCGGATTTATTGTTGGTCCCTGGCTCAATTCCTGGATGCTCCCATCCTTAAACTATCGCAATATTTCTGAAAGAACGGTTAAGGTTAAATCTTATTTTCAAAAGCCTTTAGTGTTTTTTTTTTATCTGTGACGGACAGACCAACCAACAGACAAAACGCACAAAAATATGCTTCTTTCATTCTAATGGGGGCACTAAACAATTTTTTTTTTAAATCTGAGTTTTTAAAACGTTTCTTATAGTAACAGTTCCTCCTTTACATTTACGTAATTGTTTTAGAATTGGTGTTTTATTATTAAAAAATCGCTTTCATAATTAATTTTATAAATTAAACGGTTTGCTTTTAGAAAACTAAAAGTAGCCGTTGCACCTAAACTTTTCAAGCCGCATTTAATGGTGAAATAATATTTTTCGTATCTCTTCTAGTTTTGGCGCCCTGAGTGTGACAGACGGACATTTCGCACAAACCTAATAGCGGCTTTTCCCCTTACAGGGGCCGCTAAAAAAGTAATAAAAGTATTTTTCATAACATAAAAAAGCTCAAAGAAATGTAGACCTTATGTTTCCTTGTTCAAATAATTTATATATTTTTAAGTAAATATATCAGCAGAACTAAATAGCAAAATGATGGATATGCAGGTGCTTTTAGATTTTAAATTCCAGCAGTTTCAATTTTTTTTGGTCAACTATTATTCTAACTAGCACAAATATTTGAGAATAAACTGCATGTTGCAAGCACTACCAAATAAATGCACATCAGGAAAACCTCCACTATGTCTACACAAGTTTGTTTGGATGATTGGTAGAGAGTCAGCACTTTGAGAATTGAAGAGATAAACATCAGCAGTTTCAAGTTCTAATGGATGTTATGTTTTTACTTTGTTGAATGATTGTACTTAATTTACCTTTTTAAGAATGATTGTACTTAATTTAGCTTTTATATAAGCGTCAAACAACCCTGGAAGATGTTATCTCATTTTTTATCTGTTATAAAACATTTGTATGAAGGAATAAGTTGGGGACCCAACAACTAAGAGCACATGTGTGGGATGTCCTGGCAGATCAACAAAGTCCAGAGTAAGGGAAGATGTAGAGTGAAGTGGAGGTCATCTTTGTGCAGATGTAGAGCCTAGTGGTGGACAGTAGTTTTGAAGGAATGCAACATAGGTTAATACAAAAATCTATAGAGGAAATAGCAAAGGAACACAAGAATAAAATTAACAAATAAAAATTTCAAATCAAGCTCTTATCTTGTCTTAACATCTGGAAAAAAAATGTATATTAAATCTTTATAAGATCTAAACTTGAAATATATTTAAATTAATTAGTTTCATAGGTGAAATTTAAAACAAGATCCAATCAAAATGTACATTGCTCAATGTGCAATAATTAATGTTTGCAATTTAAATGGACAAAATAAATGGCATAATCAAAAATGAAAAAAAAATGTGCCCAAAATAAACTCATAAAAAGCACTTCTTTTAGCATTAGAATTCATTGACATAAGGACATCGATTCCATGTTTAGTTATTCATAAAAATACAATCGAGCACATTTTCATGAACCGATAACCGAAGATATTTGGCTTCTTCCTACATTAAACCATTAACAAACTAGAAAAAGAAAGTAACATTTTTGTTTCAGTGAATGTGTACATAATATAAATAGACAAGTGATGCATATGTTGCTAGGGAACAATACATACATGACATTGAAAGAAGTAAAGATCTATATGTTGTATCAGGCATATACGTATAACATTAAACCATGGAGATCCTTATAACAACATAATAAGTTTGGTTGGATGGATTCAATGTAGCAATGACTAGATGCAGATAACACTTACATTTTAGTTGATTACCTGGAAATCAGTTTCCTGAAGGAAAAAAAAATTGTCAGTACTTAGAGTAAACTAAGAAGTAATATAAACAATGTCTTTGCCAACCCTGTGATTCAATAGAGAAACTTTGAATGTTTGGTTGTCAACAAGTTAACCTTCAAATGTACTAGATCTTTTTTTTACCAGTAACTGTGACTGAATGTGCTTTAACTCTTTCTCTCCGTAATATTTTACCATATTCTGGTGAAATCAACGTTGGTATTGTCACTTAGGAGAGAAAGAGTTAAGCCACATGACAATATTGTACATTTAGGTGTCAACATTTCCAAAAAAAAAAACTGTATTAACTCTTCTTAATAAACAATATTATCCCAACATTAGCAATTTTTTTTACAGTAGTGGACATTCAGTTGCATTTTCCTACCCTTCTGTTAGATAACATTTTCTATGGCATAAGCTAAAGGTGACCATGAAATATTATCAAACAAGATCAATATGAATCCTTTCTGATAAATCAATAATCTATTGTACTTATTTGTAATAAATGTGGGTATTTTTTTGTCCACATAGTTCATTCAGAAAAAATGACAAACTTTTTTTTTTATATTCTTGACATAATAGAAATATTAAATAAAATATAGGCTTGCATAAATGTTGTATAATGCATATAATGTTATTTTGCTTACATAACTTTTTGCAGAAATTCGTAAAATTCCAGTCATGAGGTCAAAAACCATATAAAAAAAGCAAGTATTATTAAATAGTAATAACTTTGCCACAAATAAAGTGAGTGCCAATGAATGAAAGAAAGGATTGGTTACAATTGGTACCATGCCACAAAATATTTGAGTTTGTTAATGGAATACTGATACAAGATACGAGCAACACAAAATGTACTTGTAAAATTGAACAATAATGCTATAAGTACATATCATCTTCTTTTTTTAAGTAGCCTTTTCCAACAAATATTAGCTGCATATTCTTGGTTCATATTGTACTAAACAACTTTGAAAAAAAAATAAAAAATTTGGAAATGTATTATAAGTAAATTATTCAAAAATATATAAACACATTTTTTGAATAATAATCTTGAGATGATATGAAATTAAACAATTTTATAACTATAGCAAGCAATAGTTGACAAATAACAATGTTACATAACAAACAATTTATACAGCCAACGCATATACATTGGGAAAGAAAAAGAACTTCATTTGACAAGAAGGAATTCTTCAAGTTATATATGTACATAGACATATACATATATAAATATAATTTAGGTTCTCAAAATTTCAGTAATACAGTGCAATGCTGCATCAACAACAATAATAACACATCATAAATTTCCCTGGTCCATGAGAGCATTCAGGTCATCAATAATGGCATCCATCAGAGACTTGTAGGACGCATTAGTGAAAACAGCGTCCAAGAACTCTGGTTCACAGAATGTGTGAAACACCAGGTCAACTCTAGTCTTGGACTTGTCTGTTAAGTGCCGCTCTATGATGCTCTGTAAAAGCTGTCTGCACTCTTCGAGACTTTTTCGCATAAAAGCTTTATCATATGTAAAGTCAACCTAGTTAAGGAAATGAGATAAAGAATATTAACCTCAGAGTTTCTCAATATGTAAAACACATACCCTACAGTTTTTACCTTCAAATCGGTATCATATCCATTGCTACATAAAACAGTGTAAAGAGGCCGTAGTGGAGAACTATTATGTTGAAGCTAATGTTGGTTACATCAATATTAAATTTTGTTAAATTTGTCAAATTATGCCAGTAATTATATATATTTAAAAATTGAGTTCCTAAACTGACTTAAAACTAGATTTACCTCTCTTACACCCCAGTAGATATTCTTAATACAATAAAAAGGTGTATAAAAAAAAAAACTTCCACTTTTACACTTTGCAATCTAAAGGGCAGAAGATGTTAAGGTCATCTGATTCTTTGTCAACAGGTAATGAGCAGGTGTCATGTGACCAACCGCCTTTACTTTCCCCCAACTATAGTCAGGTACCCCATTTGGGTTGGATGAGCTCAAGAGCCGCCCTAAAAATCTTTACATTCAAAATCCAATCCTCACAGAGAGACGAATCCAAGACCCAAGTTCGGAACACAATCACGTAACCACTCAACCACCAGGTCCCCGGAAAAAAGATATAGAGGGTAAAAACTTAACAAGAAATTGACTATTAGACAACCTTAAACCATTTAGGATAATATATGTGCACAGATCTACATTGAAAAAAAAATTTAACATGAAAATTAATAGCAAAAATAGCTCCTTAGAAAAAAATATTTCTGGCAATTTTTATTTTTTTTACCAACTTTTAGATTAATAAGATGCATAGCCTGGCAACATAATTCTTCACAAACTTAACAAAAACAAAACAAAGCTAAAACGAAAAAAAAAAATCAAGGCAGAACATGGAGATTTAAGTTGAATGTGAATTATTATATAAAGTAGCTTGATTGAGTTTCCATCACTGTGGAGACTACACATTTTTAATATGAGATTTGACTAATTTAAAACTTTTCAAACATATATTGAAAAAAAACCAGTCTGTAGGCCTACCTGATGGAAAGAAACTACTGTCATTGCAAGAGAATGAAATTTTTGTTTGAATTTATCTACAAGAGATAACTCATCTCTGTTGAACTGGTCATTTTTATACAGAATTCCAACCTGAGGAGATAAGGGAAAAAAGTGTTAAATTTATTTAAGTCTGTATGTGTCCCCCCACTAAGTCAGTGTGTGTTTCTCCCTAAGTCAGTGTGTCTCACATCAAGTCACTGGGTGTCTCTCACTTAGTGTGTGTCTCTCATTAGGTCAGTATGTGTCTCCCACTAAGTCAGTGTGTGTCTGTCACTTACAGTGTGTCTCTCACTAAGTCAGTGTGTGTGTCTCACCTCACAATAAAATAATTATAAAAACATTGCCCTAATAAAATACAATTGCCAAGTTTGAAGCCAAGTGGTTCCAATAGGTTTCAACACTAATTTAAGTCGAAGTGAAAGAACAAGTGTGGAGGAATGTGGTCAGCTTTAGGCTGGTGCATACTGGTCAAGCTAATTCTATCAAAATGAAAGTTTCAAGGTTTTTTTTTTTTTTTTTTTTCTCAATAGTCATGTCTGATGTTGTCTGTGGGACAATAAAGTTGAGCTTCATTTGCCAAATAAACTATCAATTACTGCCAGAAACTGGATTTCTACTTGTACTAAATTAATGATTAGTCTCAATTACAAATATAACCATTCACATACAAATGATGGAATGATAGAATATAAATAATGACAACATTTGATTTTGGGACTAAACTAGACACCACATTTTTCCAAATTTTATAAAAATAATAAAGCCTTGTAAATTTTCTAAGTGATCAGTTTTGTATTAATTTCTAATTACAAACAATAAGTGGTTCAGGGTTACAAAGTAATTTTTATATCACCACACAACACTAAAAAACAATCCCACATAATACTGCCCATAAGAGTAAATGACCTTCTTTTAAGTAACTAAACATTAGAAGTTTAATTCAAAATATGAATTGCTTTAAGATTACAACAAAAATATAAACATGTAAAGGGAGTTAATTTCAAAAGTTTATGTTATTTCTGCAATAAGAACTTAAAACTGATATATATTTAAGGTTCCAAAATATCAGTCTGGTCAGTTTCAAGCTGCAAGTTAAATCAACTAATATGACTTTACTCATGAAATTTAATTTATATATATATAGTGTGTTGATAGTGTCTTCTTTTAATGATTTCTACTTGTATGATTAAATTGTTTTGTTGTAAAAAGGAATTCTATTATTTCTTCATCTAACAAAGGATCACAGTCATACCCTGTTCATTGGCTTCAATTCTGTTAATACCAATACATATTTGCCTTTTAATTCCATGGGAACAGACCACTAGAATTTCTTGTTATAAACTTTACTAGAAATATGAGCTAATCATAATCAAACCCAGTCTCTGCTACTGTGTAGAAATGCTATTGAATACAGACAGCTTGCTAACCTTAACAACAGACTTGATGATGTATTTCAGTATTTTGTCAGCTTCTTTTCTACTTTCTTTGTACTGCTTTAATAGTTTATGGGCATTGTCCAGCACTCTTCCAGTTGTTTCATCTATGAAAGTCATGGCTATTTTCTTGCTGGACATTTTACCCAGAAGTTTCTTCTGGGCTCTGAGACCAAGGCCTCTTGAGTCAAAGCCAGCTCCAGGCTCAGCCACTAAAATGTGAAATAAAAAATACAAGTCACAATCTAAACACCAATCAAATAAATAATCAAATACCATTATCTTCTTCTGCATGTAGTATGAAGGACAGAGTTGTTATGATTAAGAACATAAACATGTTAATTTTTTGGTTCCACTAATTTGAAAAATTCACTTAAAATGTGATAAAATAAATTATAAATGTTTTTTATTTATATGGAAAGCTAAGCTAACTTAAGTTGTGAAATAGATATGCTCTGTGTTCAGCCTTCAGCCATTGTGTCCTAGAGCCACCTGTCTAATATCTAGACAACAAACACGTCACTTGTTGCTAATAAAAACAAGTTTAATGACATTATCATTTTAGTAAGTCAATCTAGCAAGATGCAAACTAGCTGTAGCTCTCTGTAACCATACTATTAAAGTATAACTGTCACTATCTAGCCAATAAAAGTGTTATTTTTTGCTAATTTTAAACAGAAGTTATAATCATTTTATTAAGAATCCAAAATGGCGTCATTTCTAGATTATTCTGGTCCATGCTATAAAAAAAGAAAAGTTAAGGGTTCAGGTTGTTATTTAGACTATTCTCTTTTTTTTTTTCACATTATCAATAGTTCAGTCATTTTATAGATTTTGATCAGCTTATATATATATATATATATAAAAGTGGAGTGATGGAAAGCAGTTGGTTGTACCTTTGTGCTTTGTTTATTCTTACTATAGTGTCATTATATAAAAACTTTTCAGACGCTTCTGAGTCCACCAAACTCTATTGGGTACCTGACAATAATAGGGGAAAGTAAAGGTAGTTAGTCATTGTGCTAGACAAATGACACCCTTTCTGCCTTCTAAATCACAAGGTCTCAAAGGATTTGTTTTTTCAATTTAAATGTTTTAATCTAGTTAATTAAGACTTTTGTCCTTTTTTTTAAGTTTCTTAGTGACATCTGTTTACCCTGATTTAGAGAAGCATGTTCAGATCTTTGAAATATTAGGGATTATTCTGTGCTTAATTTTTTGAGTAATCTAGCTGTACTGACATCCAGATTCTTTATGTGTTATCAATAAATGTATAGTTTGTTGATTCTAAAATGTAATATTGAGTTTCAAGATCAATTAACAATTATAATACAAAGCATTATGTTTTCAGTATGTTTAAACCTTACAAAACAGTGATAACCATATGTTGAGGAGTAAAATGGCCTCTTTGTAATTAAAAAAATAAATTATGTCACCCAGCTGCCTTACCCTCACCCAAACACACACAAAAAAGATATATGCATGGATTTTTTTCTCAAACTAGGATTAGACAGACCCTACAATTTGTTTCTTAGAGGCAGATCCTAGATAATAATAACAATAAAAATAATAATCGTCATTATCCATGAGGAAATTTGTTTTACATTTGTACATTACAAATACATATTTATAGCAAAAGAATTTGAACGATAGCACACAAAATATACATTCATATCCCAAATTCTCTAAAACATTCCATGTGAAGTTTACAACAGTAGGTAACAGTTTGTTTAACGATTTAATTGCCAAAGGATTAAAAGAGTTCTTGTGTCTACTTGTTTTTGTGATTGGTGTTTTCATATCTTCTTAGTGATGGTAAAATGTTAAAATAATGAAGAAGAGAGGGATTTCTTTAGGGTTACAAATTTTATAGCTTTCATAGCTATGTTTTTCTTGAATAGGTGTCAAATTGCTACATGTTTGTTGCCTTAACCTTTATTGAATTTTTTGGGTGATTTAATCTGTGTTTTCAATATTTTAATTACTTGTCTAACACAGTTCTGAGGTACTTAGTAGTTTGAACTATTTCAAAGTTCCCAGCTACTGAAACAATATCATTTTCTTTCTTATCCTTTCTTTGCTCTTGTTGTTTTTTTTTACATTCAATATTCAAAATTTCTATTTATTTCTCTTAAATAATTATTTATGTTTAAGCTCTTTGAAAGCAGAACAAGATGAGCCGTGTCATCTGCAGACTTTGTGAAGGAACAAATTTTTTGTTACGACTAGGACTGCATTATTGATCCTTATGGAAATTTGTTGTGATTACAAGGACTCTATTCTCACATAGACAATATGACAGAAATATACACATAAATAGAACAGACACAACATAAAGAGTACATTATTGAAGATCATTGATATATAGATCTGATAAACTATTGAGGAGAGGCAAGCCATTACATCAATGTTAACTCCATAAACTTTTCAAATCTTTTTCACCAAGCAATAGACAGTATAGCAGTTTCACAATTTTTTGTTCATTGTTTCAGCAAACTAAGGCAAGATTTTGTCTTTCTATCTATATTTATCTATACATAAAATAAAGCATGGTTACTTACTTTGTGTGTTCAGACAAGTTCTGCTGGTGTAGACTATCTCCTGATAACAATGTAGCTAAGGTATGAAGTCAACATTAAGTTTTGACTGCCCAGCATGAAGCTGTATTATTGCCTGGATGTGTATGTAGATTCAGGGCCTTAGGAAAGAAGGGATCCTGAAACTATTGAAAAAAAAAAAAAAAAAAAAAACTGATTGGGATACATACAATAAACAATATTAATGAAATCAGCTAACTATTTCACACATACTGGAATCTAGAATTTTAGAAAATGTAAATGTACATTTGACCCTTGATAGTCTGTTGTATTACCAAAGGTAAGATGTACTTCAAAGAAATTTAGCCCCATGTGTCAAGAAAATTAAATTTATGATGTACAGTAATGAGATATTCTGAAAAAATGGATACGCACATTATACAGCATGCTAGTTTGATTAAATATCAAAATAAAGATATAATGACCACAAAAACAGCAAAGTGTTCGAATTCATGTAATGTCCGGAATAAATAAACTACTTTAAATGTTTAGATTCCAATGAAGTAAACAAGTAATTATAGTAATGTGTAGATATCCAAACAGCTGCAAAATGTCTTTGTATCATTCTGCACTAACACATGAAAGCTTAACGATCTAGATCTAATCCTGATAAGAAGTTACCAACTGATCAATACTAAGCTCGAGTCTCAACAAATTCATTTTATTTAAACCATGAACCAATCAGTCTCAAGCATTACATGTCCCAACACACTAGATCTAGAATTCCCCCCTACACACACACACAAACAAATCAACCTCAATAATAAACAATAGGCGAGATCAAAAGAAATAGCAGAAGCTAGAGGTCCAATATTGGAAAAGAGGTTACCCCCCTTTGAGAACGTCTGCGAGTCCGCAAACAAAGGCGGGAACTACTTGTGACGTGTTTGTTTTGTCTCCGGCCAAT
>JADKLZ010000003.1:50656500-50716085 GCA_021533235.1 Biomphalaria straminea
AAAAAAAAGTTGGTATCTGCGACTTATACCGTGCATTAGATCTATAGTTCACTAATGCAAGTAATGTAACAAAACAATATAATAATATAGTCCGGTGTGTCTAACGTAAAAAAAAATATATTAAAAAAAAAAAATCTTTCCGATGAGGTTAATATATGTAATTATGTTCAGTGTTACAAAATAATTTTGCTGAATTCACGTCTTTTTTTTCTTTTTTTAAAGTAGCAACATTTAAAAACCGTTAAATTAATTTTTAAATTTCATTTTGGCACTGACATTTTACAAGCTATTATACACGATCTCAATGCGCCTTCTGATCTACCTTTAAACATTCATACATACGTTAGGTTGTGAAAACGATCGTGCCGGAAATGACCTTACCATGTAGACATAGCTGTAACCTCCTGATTATGTCAACGTAACAAAGGCCACGCTAATTTATTAACATGTGCAATATCGTCAATACGGTACTTTCACTCGGGCTGGATGCAGTTGTGAGATTTAACTTTATGTAACGCTGATCGTAATTTGGGTCATTTTGAAGTAGGACAACCAATCCGCATTCCTCCCCAATGGTCTTCCCTTTCACTGTTTTCCACACAAGAAATGGGGCGATTTCATTATTGAAAGGTGTATAAGGAGGAAAAGGGGTTAGGGGGGAAGATCACTCTCATTATATAACCTAAGGGCGAAGGAAAAATATACAGGTAATTAACCTCAAACAAAATGTTGAAGCTTCAAGACTGCGAATATTTTTTTTCTTCTTAAGGAATAGTGCATAGTGGATGAAGCATCAGTTAATTTCATTGCCAATCTTGAAAACTTTTTTTTTTAAGTGCACGAGGAGAGGGTGAGGAAAGTCAAATGAGAAGTGTTCCAAGACATACAATGTCACCCATTCAGCCACATCACGTCATGTTCGTTTGCACGTTCGAGCTACCGGGCAAGTAAAAACGCAGTTCTGGTTAGAAGCATGAACTCGAGCTTCTGTCATAGTTTGACACTAGATGACGACACCGCGAGATTTCTCGTGACCTGGGTTCATAGGGTTAAATAAACTTTCAAGGTCGTCCACTACGGCCTGGCATTTTTTTTGTTTTGTTAACAGATTGGATGTTGCCTTGTGTTATGTGTACCGGACCTCTCTCCAACAGGCAAGGTCACAGCCCCAGGCCTAACTTATCTAATTAACGTAACGTTTAATGCACATCCTCTCCTTGCTTCCAAAATACCTAGTTCTTACGTGAAATATAAAGTTCCCTCCAGGGAACAGTACCAGGAAAAAGAAAAAGAGGCAGACAGAGAAAGCGGGTGGGAAGACAACATCAAAGAATGGACAGGCCTACCATTGAACGAGGTTTTAATCAGGGCAAAGGATAGAGAGGAATGGAGAAAGATGGTCCACAAGTCTTGCTTGGTGCCCCAACGGTCCACCAGACTAAGGGATAGGTAACAGGTATAAAGTATTATAATTATGACCAAAAATAAAAAAATCAGTCTGAACGAAAATAAAAATGGGTTTGATTAAGCTGCATTATTAGTATTAAATTTCGATAGACAATAGATCTTTTACAAAAATACACACACACACAAACACGATAGATGGACCAATAGAGTGAGACATTATTAAATTTAACTTAAACATCGTTATCCAGAATGAAACAAAACATATGCAGTGAAATGAAAAGTTTCTCCTAACAGCAACTGCATAACACAACTCACTATCACGCTTAAGGCCATCCACCATCCCGATATTAGAAATTCAAAGTTAATCTCTTTGTATCCCTTATCTGACGTCACAGATAACATGTTAGTCAGAAATGTCAACAGCACACAAACTGCCCTCCCACTGCCTGTAGTGAAGACCCAAGCGTACATTCAGATCAAAGATGACAGTGATGAGATCAACCATGTTAACCCCTGTCTCTTCAAAGAGATTTTTTCCAGAATTGGTGAATGGTCCTGCCGCCAGCGGAACACTTCTAATTGTGTGTTAAATACACTGACAGGAATGAGAAATGACACTGCACACTGGTGCAACTCACACGCACAGAAATGTTTTAATCAAAGAAACACTCCTAGTTATAAAACATTTGTTTTGAAACCAAACAAGAAAAAAAAATTAAAAGAATAAAAGATGACCTCCTTCATACAACTTAAAGGGCGATTATTTTGATGAATGTTAGATTTAACCAAAAATTGAGAATATGTTCCCTGATGGTAGCTCTTGAGATTTAGACTTAGAAGACTGGCGCATACATTTCCTGAACATTATTGAATTAAATTCTAGAATGAATAATCAATGCCTACATGCGGGAAAACCCGAGCTTTCGAAAAATCCGTTCAAGATAAAGATTTTCAAGTTCTCTAACCCAATTTAAATTAATTTATTTTTATGCCTTGAAAAATCATAACGGTCAAACTAGAGTTTTCCCAACGACATACATCAATTGTCGAATTTCTAGGAAATTCGTTAGAGCTGTTTTCGAGAATCGCGTCCAGGTTCTTACCACACACCCACCCAAAAGCTTTTTCCACGAAGGTACGAGATGAATAGAGGGTAGCGTAAAAAAAAAAGAACTCTTAATTAAAATGAATGATAATATAAATTAAAATTGAATCGCCAATGGTTTTGATGTATCATTAATTGGATAAAAGGTCCCATTTCGGAAGTCACATTGTAGTTAAGATTCAACATATAGGGGTACACTTTAAGAATACGTTCTACGAAAGGTAAAGACAGAATATATCTGTAGGACAAAAGGAAAAATGTATGTGTAGGACAAAAGGAAAAAAATTATCTGTAGGACAAAAGGAAAGAATGTATCTGCAGGACAAAAGAACAGAATGTATCTGTAGGACAAACGAACAGAATGTATCTGTCGGACAAAAGGACTGAGTGTATCTGTAATATGTCTCATCTTATGTAATACAGACATTACTTAAAAAAAGATGACGTGCATTCCGTCATGCATATTAACCAATGACTTGCATTCTGCCAAGTCACTGGTTTTCCTGGCTAGCTCAGCAACCCATTCCATGCTCTAATGGCACTAGGGAGAAAGGAGCATTTACTAGGGAGAAAGGAGCGTTTGTACAAATTGTCCTAGCATATGATACGAGGAATGTGCCCTGTACAGTAGCCACTTCTCAAGCACTGTCCTCAATGATATTAATCAATCCTTTACTGAAGCAGATGTTTGTCAGACATGAACAGATTCTACGCTGACATCTCACACAATAAAAACCAATACCGGTAGTGTACACTTTCCAAAAGTGAAAATCAACGACTGCTACCTAAAGTTACAGTTTGGAAGCAGACGAGATCATAGTCAAAGTATTACACCCCCCAGTAGGTCACGTGTTTCCGGTACTCTCTATGACGCAGCCCCAAAAGTTCGTTGACATTATACCACTACCAGCCCCCACCATTCTTACCCTCCACACAGTTTCTAAGATTTAATTCAAGGCCGAGGCCGGCCAATCGACAAAATCATTTCCCATGGCACCCGGAAAAAAGGTTCAGAGGAATAGCGACCGGCCAAGGTCCGGGGCATGCAAAGCCAATACACTACACACACCCCTTTTCCCAACACACACACACACACACACTGCCACACACTAGAATACTAATCGCACAGTGAGGAAGAAATAGTTCCCGACTAGACAAATAGCACAAACTGGAATACACTAGGAATAAACAAATGATGAAAAAATAATGTAGGGCTACATGGAGCATCCGATTATGACGCCCACACTGAAAGGGGTGTTGAATCCAAATTTTATATAAAGATATACTATTTGCACGTCACATGTAATAGAAATGAATATGATTTATTTTGTTTATTGAAAAGGCTTTTAATGCATAAAACATTTTTAAGACAATTGAAACAACACTACAGGAAATAGTCCAATGTACCGGTACGTAAATACATTAAAACTACAATCTATGACTTAATCTTTTTTATTGGGATGTTCGAAACACATGTCTGTTTTCTAATGCTAAACAATAGCCGTGTAAATAGACAAGACATAAACAGGTAACGCGTACAAATGTATAACTTTTGTCTTGTACACACTAGTCTATAGTTTCTATTGTAGTAGTTGGCGTAGGCCTTAGATCGATCAAGGTTTTATTTCACGTTTATCATGAAAACTACTTTAGTTGACACGATTTTGTCCCAACAATGTTTTCACTTCTGCTTCAGAATTCACTTGAACATCCGGTTAGGTTTCCATCGAGTGGCATATGAAAAGCTAAGCACGTAATCTGCCAAGAATGATCTTCCCAAGATGGTGTTTTAATGGGGCAATCCCTGATTAAACGAACTAGCTTTGCGACAAAGAGCCCAAGCAACGGGCGAGTTATAGTAAGCGTATCTTGACAAACTAAATACAACTGCATACGGTATGTTTAGGGATTTTAGGAGTGGGGCGTGCAACGCCGACATTTTATTGAGATGAACATTGAAGATTACAAAAATAACAGTAATAGCTTTATTGGTCCAAATGGTTTTCTTTTGTTTTTAAAGTCTTAGGTTTCTTTAGAGTTGTTTGTATGCTTGTTAAATACGTGCCTAAGTGGAATCTTGTGTTCCCAATACTCTTACTGGTATAAGTAAGAACTTAATTTAGTTTGTTTATTTGCAAGAGCTATTTGCTGACAAAACTTTGCGATGTTATTTTTTTTTTTATTAAAACGAACAAATCCGTAACCCCGTTTATAGAGCCAAAAAAAAAAGTATTTTTTTTAACTACAGCCACCTAGTTATTTCAACACCTGACAATAAATCATTATTTCCAAGTCTCTCCAGCCTCGTGCTTATCTAAAGAAATCAATAGTTAACATTTCTCTGCCCTTTGGGTGTAGCTGTTGCTACCGTACCCACTTCTGCATTTCAAAAAGCCAACCATATCCTTCTCTTCAGTCATAACCGCTGGGCATGCTCATCTTATTTAAAAATATGCCAGTTAATGCTTTCTTATTTAATTATTAGATCTAGCTTTTTTTTAAAGCGTGAAGACAAGCTGAAATCTGGTCACTGCGTTGCAATTCACTCAGCACTGTCAAGCAAAACAGTGATAAAACATTTGGAGAGGACGCACCTTCGAAAGGACTACTTTCTTTCTTGCTACTTTCTACGTACAGTTCTCAAACTTACTCAACAAGACATAATGGGGGAAAATGTGTCTATGAAATAGTCTGTCTGTCTGTGGCATTTTACGTCTCGAAAGACGATCTTTTCCCCTTGCAACTTCTTGTGTGGCTAAAGAGGCCAATCTTTGATACACAGCTGCGGTTGCAGGTTGGGCATATAAAATCACCAGGCGAGGCTGCATTTTCAGCCTTCTTTCTGCCTCTGTTGTGTATGGCATCTGCAATTCGAGACCCTTCTCTTATGCTCTCTCTCCATGTGGATATATCCAGTGCTGCTTTTTCCCATCTGCTAGTCTACGAAATAGTAGACCAGCTTTAAGACCATAGAAATGTAAACACATTAATACGAACATAAAATGTGATAAGGGTCTGACTCTATTCCCAAGACATGAGATCGCGTCCATCACAAAGTTTTGTTCTGTGGGACATCCAATTTTTCTTGATGGTCATTGACTTGTAGCACCAAACTGCTACAGTAGACAATTAAACCGCTTTAGGCGTTTTATATTTTAACCTAACAAGCTTAAAAAACTCTTGAATAACTTCTTTGTTAACAAAACTAAGTATACATTTTAATCTAATAAAAACACAATTCAACTTGAGATGAAATGAAATAAATGTAGTAGACTTAAGTGATAATTTTTAAAAAAATGGTAACGTGAACAAACTCTAACTCACTAAGTCTTTACGTTCTGGCATCCTGGAATCGTCAAGACAGTTTACGACAATGCAGCTTATACTGCAGTATTCACACTGCATAGACACCAATCAATCACTAGATTCTTCTCACCGTCACTATAGAAACACACACACACCATAACACCAATGGACTGAGAAATGTAGCTCAAATAGCCCACCATTGTTATTTCTTTTTTTAGCGACTTCAAGTTAAAAAAAGCAAACAATGATACAAAAAAAAAAGTGGGCTCTGCAATCATTATTTATAAAGAACTATTTTCAGAGTATTCTTTGTCATGCAACAAGTTAATAGCAATCAATAACGTGTTAACATAGGCGCATTTAGTGAGCAACTAATGACCAGTACATTAGAGCAGCAGATGGCACGCCAGAAAGTACATTGCAATGTGATCAACACTGAACTAACAAACTAGTTCATACAATCAAAGTCTTGCTCGCCTCAAACTAAGAGACAGAAAGCCACCAAGAGTGCAAGGCATCCTGATTTGCTTGTGTCTTTGTCCTGATGTTGCAAATCACACTTGTATCAACTTAGTTCTTCAAATTAATCTAGACATTAAGACTGTAAGAGGATTGTTCTCTTCCTCCCTCCTCCTCATTTCACATCAGCCACATGTCAGTTGACAGAAACAGTCCGTCCGGCACGCATCCCGTCAGGGAGCATAGAAACAAAACTCACACGCAGTCTACTTTACGCGGACTATAGATCTAGCTGTCCTGAAGATGAGCTGGTTGGCGTATCTAAGAACGAGAAACACTGAGTTAATGTAGTGTTATTGTTCTTTCTGACGAAGTGACATTTGTGTGACCTAACGTCGCGCATGGACACGTCATTTCACTCTCTCAAAAATATATTCAAGCGCAGATTCATTCTATTTGGGACAGAGCTGACGTGTGTTTGTCCGGCACGACTCTGGCCAATCCAATGACGGGGCAAGCACACTCTCTATTGACCCAACAAATTTAATTAACGTGCTCCAGAAAATTAGATGTGGCCCGTGGACTTGAAGTTTAAAACACAAACCAAAAGGCTTCGGTGAAATTATTTTAATAAGGAAAAAATCAATAAGGGACAAAACTTTCCCAAAAAAAAAAAAAAAAAAAAAAAACGAAGAGTACTCGAACTTGTCTGATAGTTCAACTTCTAAAGACAAAGGCAATAGTTTATGAACATGTAAATGAGTGACGAACAGGTTTGTAAGCATGATGAGATTTGGATAAGGGGAGGGGGAGGAATTTCTATCCATAATACCATCTGTCTCACTAATTCTCCCATATGTTCAAGTATCTGGTGGGGGCCCCCCCCCCCAATCTTGACCCGTAACTTACGCGGCCAACAAAAAGAGACGAACTGAAAATAATAGCTCTCGCTATGCAGATCTAGTGATGGTATTTTTAGAAGAAAGTTTCTCACTGACGAGTACTGAAAGGACAAGGGTTGAAATACCAATGATAGAAAACCAATACAGTATGAAACAGTCAAGTTTCAAATATGTCTTATATTTTGTTGTAGAAATTTGATTACCCAAAGAAAATACGATTTTTCAGATCTCTATATAGTACCATACAGTGTATGTAAAAAAAATAGTTTATACAAATTAACTTTCTTTAAAAAAAATGGAAAAACATAAAAGAGGATGTATTTGGGTATTCATATGATCAATAAAAAGACTGACTTTCTTTCTCTAGCTATGAAAAAGAAAAGTCTAGTATAAGAAAGTTTCAAAAATAAAAGAAAAATAGAAAACAAAAAATGTTTAAAACAGACAAATTGAAAACGAACAAAAAATGTGCAAACAATTAGCTAATAAAAATACAATACGAGACCTTGAAAATGAAACCCGTGCCCTGGTTTATAAGAAGGACTTAATGATCTGATAGATGTAGTAAAGAGTTTCGTCAAGAAGTGACTTACGTCTGCTCGCTGTTGGTCAAAAGCTGACTTGGAAGTTTTGTCTACCAAAAAAACGTGAGGCGCTAGTCCAGCGTGTCCAAGTGGTTAGTGGACAATGAAACAGTAATAGTGAGATGGGAAAGTAGCAACTGAAGACTGAACAAAAGGTTGGAAAATGGGTGGATGGAGGAGAGGATACTATTGATGACTCGCAAATGAAGAGTGTCTTGTTTCTCCACTTAACATGGATCGAAACGCGAGTCAAAGATTGGTATAGAAACTCAAAGAAAACTGAAAGACTGTCTACTAATTAACTTTGTGACTTTATTCTCTGTTGAGCGTTAGTATTAAAAAAAAAAAGGCAACATGTATTTCAAGTCACTCCAGATAATAATGAATGCAGCCGTTGTTCACTAACAAAGTTCATACATCAGTATCTGATCAATACATAAACATGGAGTGATACCAAGTAACGTGAGACAGAGGAAATGAAAAAACTATCGACTCAATGGGGGCTCAAGTTTCAATTTGGATTTGTATGCATGTTTCAATTACCATCGACAGAAAGTCACGCAGGCAAAAAGACAGGCTAGAACATGTGTGCGGTGTCCGGGTGATGACAACTCCTATCAAATATAAACAAGCATAACTGTTATTAAAGTGAAGCGCAGTTGTACATTTACATGTAGGCCTTTCCATAGCACAAGTTACTGCTTGTAATATTTGGACAAGTTACAGTAACATACGTGTGGCAGTTATAGATCTACAGGCCATTTTAAGAAGTTACTTGTTCATCTACAGATGCGAGATATGGGAGGTATATTTGGAACAACTCCTATCATAAGAGGAATTGGAATACATGTATACGAGTCTGTTCAACCTGCTGGACAGACAATGAAAAATTAAAGAATGTTTCAGCTATATGGATGTCGTTGAAAAAAAAAAAGAAGTAGAATTACTTTCGTTGCCATGAGGCCCTCTTTAAAATACAGATTTAATTTAGTTCAAGACAATAAGATCGCATAGACACAATGGGGAAAAAAAACCTACTTAATAACTAAACTAATTTACAACGTACCTTCAATTTTCTACCTTACTTGACAGTTATTGATCTGAAACCAAGCAATGAAGACTCTGAAATTACCAGTGCCAAGAGGACAAAGTTCAGCGCATCGTATAGTATAAATCAGACTTATTGAAAACCGAACATGTCTAGAGGCAAGCTTGCTTAAAGATTTTGTTCCATCCACGCGGCAATGCTTTGCTCTGGTAGTCACTTCGGTATACAACATTAGCAAGGCGACATTTAATTTCACTATCGCTCCAGTAAGATCCAGGTTTAAAGTTCAGAAGAAGGAGAAAAAAACAACTGTGTCACTCCTTTGACAGGGGAATTGATGTTGACTTATTTATTTCACCTTCAGAAACTATGAAACAGACAGCTCTGATCTATTGATTCTCCAACTACAGCAGATAGCGAGAGGGATTGGGGAAAGGCGTGAGGAGAGTTCGAGCGAAATGACGGGAGGGTGGGTCGGAGGAGGAACAGATTTGAGAGCTAAAACGATGTGCTCTCTAGCCGTGAAATCTTGGCAGGATGGTGCAATGCTTCCACTTGGTTACTAGCATCACTGGCAGAAATGTAGACATTTTAGACAAGGCAACATCATAGTGTGAAGTTCATTACTGTCTAAAAATAAAAGCGAAGTGCGAAGTGGTAGCATGACGTCACATCGATATACACGTAACAATCTGATCTAGACATGACGCAGAGAACAAAGTAACATAAAAACAAAAGTAGCTGATGGTGGTCTATACTTCAAGTAATCTTGCACAACTAAGTTATTTTAAGGTCCAGCTTCTTACACAAGTGGGTGCGCACGTTTATGAACGCCTATTTACTCGTTTCAGAATAAGGGAATCTAAAGTAACATTTGAGGCGAGTGCGGGAATATAAATAAACAGCATGTTCAAAAATAAGATTATATTTTTAAAAAATATAAAGCTCAAACCAGATTTTTCACTGTGTAGAGTAGTGTAGACAAATAGCAAGTTGTTTTCCCCCAAAGATATATATAACTGTCGAATTTCTAAGACAGAAATATTTCTAGGAAATAGTTAAAGCCGTTTTTCGAAACACGGGTCCAGTGTTTAGGTTCCACCTAGTTTCCCTGATAAGTTTGCATGCTACAAGGAGGAATCGTAATAAGTTGATGTTAATAATAAAAAATTATTAGGTCTAAATCTAGTAGACAAGACTAGAAAATCCTATAATGAGCTTTTCTTCACAGGCTTGCAATGGCGGTGAAATTAAC
This sequence comes from Biomphalaria straminea, assembly GCA_021533235.1. Lineage (NCBI taxonomy): Eukaryota > Metazoa > Mollusca > Gastropoda > Planorbidae > Biomphalaria > Biomphalaria straminea. Next base: position 50,666,567 of record JADKLZ010000003.1, read on the forward strand.
TCTGGTATTAGAGGAATATTTAACATTTCACAACTAAAGGCCACGTTTCCATTAGAAAGTCAGAGGTGTTTTTAAAATCCAAGCCTGCAATGAGACTCGGGAACTACGCTGCCTGGTCGTGCGGTTTGCGCGCTGGACTGTCGTCCAGATTTACCGATGGTCCAGGGTTCAAACCCTGCCCGCTCCCATCCCCCGTCGTCCTGCGGGAGGTTTGGACTAGGAAGTAAACTATCTTCAACTCTGAAGAAACATCCGAAACATGTAAAACATTTTACAAACATTTTACGTTACTTCTTTACACTTCGACGTCACATCCAAAAAAAAAAAAGGCAATGGACAAGCTAAAAAAAAAAGATTTCAAGCGTGAACGTAAATATCTCGTGCGGCAACTGTCACCAACAAACAACCGTAGTTGTTATACTAGCAGGAGACACAAGATTGAGAACCACAGACAATCAATACGCAGCAGCTAGTCGAGACTGTACTTCATAATACAATACTGTGAGAAAATTTAGTGTGAGCCGAATTCAACCATCGACAAGATGGTCATAATTTCAAGACCCAGAGACAACTTAATAATCTGTATCAATAAAACAAAATCAATGTCAGCATGCCCTTTCACGTCATTCGTTGGTAACAGCAGGCAGACGCAAGCACATGCAGCAGAATCTGAGATTTTTTAGCTGTTTTGTAGGGCAGTGCCCCAATAGCAATGTAAACACGTTGTTTTACAGACTAGAACACAAACTAGTTTTCAAATAGATATGGAGATCAAAGTGCATGTCTTTAACCAGGGGCGGACTGGCTATATGGGTATTCGGGCAAATGCCCGGTGGGCCGGTATCCAAATGGGCCGGCTGGACCACCGCAAGAATCTTCTTTTTTGAAATCACGTCGGTATTTTATAAGATAAGGGCCGCATGGATGTCTCTTTTAAATTGTTCAATGTTTTATAATATTCCTTTTTCAGGGGAAGTGGCCTCTGAGCGAAGTAGTTTCTTAAAAATCTTTTACAGACTCCATTAAGGCCTACTAATTTAACACATTTTACTAAATAATATAATAGCCTACATCTGCAAAGCTTCATCCTTTTAGGGCCTGTACACTTTGCGATTAAAAAGCAACGTAAAGCCTTTATTCTTTATAAGGACATAGTGTTCACTGTAAGCATGTGTACAGCTGTCGGTTGATACATTATCAAATTTAACAAAGATTTTGAGGACAGGTAGCCCTAGAACTGGATGTCTATCGTATAATGTACAATTTATGGGCCGTGTGGTAAAGAAATGCCCGGGCCGATTTTGAAACCCAGTCCACTCCTGTCTTTAACTATATCAAAGATATCCCCTGTTGCAAAGAACGCAGCAATGTAATGATTACTATGATTAGTAAAGCCCATAAATCCCGATTGGTGATTTAGCCACACAAGAGCTTTTGCCATGTACAGAGAAAACATACATGGATTCTTTCCCATACTTCAGTCACTTTAGGAATTTAGAAGTGAACAAAAAAATTAAATCTTTCTTCTTTTTTTTTTAAATTTAGTCATTAATATTTGTTCCCTCCGTTTATCTCTAGTCGCTGTCACATAATTCGTTTTACACTAGTATTTACCATGTTGATAATAACTTGATAACAGGCCTTGCAAATGATTTATGAAAACAAACTACACTTAATAAGCCATCATTGTTGTGGGTTGGGAACAGGAGACGTTTACAATCATATTTCATTCTGTTGATGAGCACTTCCTTTTAATTTAATAATCTATATGAACTCTTCAGGCGATATTGTCTTATTGGAAATAAGATGCACAATTTAGAGACCTAATTTAAAACAATACAAAACGAAAGATAAGTCACCATTGTCAATATCACACACTTATGTATGTATAATTGATGTATTTAGTAATTAGCAGAAGGCTATAAATAATGTAGTGAGAAAAAATTAGAGCGATGACATTACATTGAAATAGGATGAAGAAGCGTTCAACGTTTCAATCCATATGAATTGTTAGCCTTTAAAGTCGTGATGTAGTTTTATTCATAACTACTCATTTCCAGAAAAGCTCTTAATAATCTTAGTTGTGAATGAATAATTATGATTATAAGCTTCATTTTAGATTTATTTTTATTTAAAAAAAAAAGGGATGGATTGATGGATGGGATGGATGGACAGACAGACAGACAGATAGAAATTATCAGAACTGTCCCCCCCCCCCCAATGTCTGAAAACTTAAAGGTTTCAACTCAGGAGACAACAAATAGAACAGCCATCTCTCAATCACATGTCTTTTTAATGAATCAAATAGATGACTCAGTGGTGAAGGGTGGCCCATAGAAAAGCTGTCTGAACAATGTGAAAAACAAAGGACAAGTTTTGACATGCTGCAAAGGACAGCTGGTGACTGGGAGGAATGGAGAAATTTGGTTGCACAAGTCAAAAGACAGGGACTGATTATTTTGAGATGACCCACAATATTTGTGTTAACCTAATGACTATAAGTACCATTGTGTGTGTTCCTATTTTATTTTCTAGTGTGCATGTTCTTGGTTGCTACTTTTTTTTTTTTTTCAGTTCACAAGCTTCAGAAATTCATTTTCATGGTTTCTTGAAAAAGACAAAACCATTGTGTCTCATTTGCACTGAAACTGTTCACTTTTAAAACATAATAACACTTTTTATACAGCCATGACCAAAAGAACATTTTTAAAAAGCAGAAGATTAACTAAAAGAATGATTAGGCAAGCAAATCTTTTTTTTTTTTTTTTAAAGTAAAAAAGTTGATAGGTATAGTTTTCAGAAAAAAAATTATGGCCACAAAATTTTTTTTGTCTAAGCTTTGGGCCTGCACTTTAAAGAGTTTGTGTCCCATAATATTTTTTATTAGGACAAAATAGAGAAATTTAGTAGTTTAAGATTTAATGATACAAAAATTAATGTAATAATTATAAGCCAGATAATAAATATTCTTTCATTTCTAAAAAAAAATTAATTAATAATAATATTAATAATTTGATTTATATAGTGCTGTTAACAAATATAATGTAAGCTCAATAATATTATACTTTGTAATAATTTGGTTTAAATTGTGCACCTATTTATTCAAAAAGTCAACTGAAGTGTTCTTCTGTCAATCTATTTTTAACACACCTTTTTTTTAAGTTTCATTACTGAAAAGAAAAAAAACCTGCTCTCAAAAATATATGAGGATGCAAAATGTTGGTAAAATGTTTGTTTGTAAAATGTTTTACATGTTTCGGATGTTCCTTCAGAGTTCAAGATAATTACTTCCTAGTCCAAACCTCCTGTAGAATGATGGAAGGGGGCAGGGTTTGAGCCCAGGACTATCGATAAGTCCGAGCGACAGTCCAGCGTGCAAACCACACGACCAGGCAGCCATCCATGTTTTCAAACTAGATCTAGATCTTATTTAAATCTAGCTAGTCCAAGCAAGAGTCTAGATATAGATCTAGTGAAATCTAGTCACAATAGTGATCAATAGACACTCAATACTTTTGTCGATAGCACAAGAGACTATCATCTACTGAATGATCTAGAAAATCTAGATTTTTCTAGAATCTAGTCTAGATTTTTAGAGTAAAGCTACCTTATCAAACAAGTTTAGATAAATCACAGCAATTTTTTGCATTTGAATGGTTGTGGCAACGTATTGCCTAGACCTAGAAAAAAAAAAAGAAAACATCTTCTATAAAGTCATCCATTGGTCTATATAAAATTAGATATGCTACCAAGCTTCATCACACATAGCGAAAATAAAATCTGAAGTCAAAAAGGGGTTGGGTAAGTATGACTCATGAGACAGGGGAAAAAATATCAGACAAAATGTATTTAAAAATTTTTTTAATCATCTTATTCTTTCATTTCAGGTATTGTAATTTATGGTCAAGCATAAGGTGAACTTTCCAGTACAAAAGAAAAGACTAATTGCCATACACACTTGTCACAGTGGTAGTTTAAAATTTGGGCATGAACAATGCTATTTAATAAACAGATTCTGCAATGGGAGGGAATAGCATACTTAATATAAATTATTTGGGGGGCGGGGGGGGGGGGGGCGGGGAAGGGAGTTAATGATTTAAAATGCTTTTTATTGAATGTAAGTTATGGGGGGTGTTCAATAAGGTATATAAAAAAAAATATTTAGAAATTGCTTTAATGTTTTGTTGCCTTTTAGTCTAAACTAAAAATGTATGTTTATTTTCGCTCTGAACATTAAAGAAAACATTGCATGAACATGAACAATTAAAATAAATTTGAGTTCGATATTGCAGCATTTTCTAAATATTTTTTTTTATATACCTTATTGAACACCCCCTATAACTCAGAATCAATGGAAAGCAAGGGAAGTGTAATATACAAGTTCTTTCAATCCTGAAGCCAAATATGTACGTCCTGCTTGGCTTATATGCATTATGGGGTATCCAACAACATCCTTAGTACAGAAGAATCCCCATTCATGTGTATGTGTTTCAAAAAAGTTGCTTCATACCAGCATACTTTATCGCCTTGTAGAAAAACAATCTTGCATAGGAATACAAAACTAAATGTGAAAAAAATTTGAAAAATGGATCGCACAATTTACTACCACAATATTTCTGTAATAACCATCAAAATAAAGACAATGATATGGTATGAGTATATAGTATGTATAACAAAAGGCAGCTTTACTCTAGAATCTCTCCAGTAGTATATTTGAATTTGAGTATATCTAAATGATTAATTATTAAAAGTCAGATTAGGATCTAGATCTAGTCAATAAGTCATTCTAAATCTAGTCACCAGTGGCAGTGCCAGCCATTGACAACATTGTATTACATTTACATTGTTATGATTGTAATTGTATGATTGTTGTAACCTTTCCTTTACTTTATTATTAGAATAATTAGATCTATAATAATAAATTATTTATTTTTATGATAAAATAATAATTAAAATAATATGATGATAGCATAAACATAATCATAGATAATGATCATAATCTGATTATGATACTAAATGTGAATCTAGATCTAATTAGTTAATTAGTTGAGAATGAGTGGTGTATCATGAATATGAATCTTACCTTCTTTTTTATGCCTTATTAAATTTTATTATCCTTATTTATAGATCTAAATATAAAATAAGTGTTACGACGTTACGTGTAGTCCTTAGTTATTTTAGTTTATTATAGAATCTAGATCTAGATTGTTGTTACTCTAGGACTCTAGGCTACTCAGTCTGCTGGAGTAAGCGTGACAATGACTGCAATCACTGTTTAGTTCATTAAATTAAGTTGACATTAGAATCTAGATCAATTTATATATTTTAGATCTAGATCTAGATCATAGATCTAAATAGTCTATTACAGTCTAGATCTCTTTCAGGAAGTTTTGTTTTAGAAACATGAACTTTTTTTGCCAGGAAAAGTTATTTTTCAAAATGTAGATATTTTAAGTACTTTTCTTATAATTTAAATGTTAGATTTTCTATGAAGTATTGTTTTGGGTGTATCTAGATGCTTTAGATAGATCTACGTCGTTTTAACAAATTATTTCATTGTTCATTTTTGCAGTTTAACATGTTGCGTACCGACAACTGCTTGACAAAAAAAAATTGCTACGCGTGTTAATCAATGGTTAATGTTGGCTATTATATTGTCAAACTGGCAAAATGTTCAGTAACTATCTAGCTAGAATTATATAGATATATCTCTAACATTTCTTTTTCCTTTGATAAAACGATGTACCAAAATAATAATACGATTAATAGATCTAGTTTTGACTGTATTGACTGAATTAACAATTTAAATAGAATTTTAAAGTGAAATTTAGTGTTATCTTAAATAGGCATTCACTTCTTGATAACCCACTTCTTTATTCCTGTCCTTTTACAAAAAGAGGAGATATTCTTTCCTGTCTTTCTTTTTTTCTCAGGTGGTGTGTGCGTGCGTTATATAATTGAAGTAAAAACAAACATTTTTACAAACAAGTCCTGCGTTTTCAAAGTCAGGGCAGGGGCGGACTGCTATATGGGCAACGGGGCGAATGCCCAGTGGTCCGGTATGACCACCGCATGGATGCCACCAAGGCTAGTATAGAATTGTTAAATATTTTATATTCTCTTCAACGGGCTGAGTTTCGTGATTTCAAATAAAGATCTTTTACGGACTCTATACACTACAGTCTAATGCATTTTTCGAAATAATGCAATAACCTAGTACATCCGTAGGCTATATATACGTGATGCTTCTATTAGGCTACTCACAAAACGGTATACAAGCAACATATGAAGCTTATATTTCTTATAAGATATTGAGTTCACGTTGTTGTGATTGTGAAAACATTGGAATAAATATTAACAGAGACCTATCACAACGCGCCAGACTAGTCTTTACATATAGACTGAATGTCCAGACACATACGAATCGTTATTGGTTTAATTGAGTTGTCACATGATCTTGAGATGGCCCCACCACGAAGTCCTTAACAATTGCACAATTATAATCAATTTGAATTATTATACTCTACCCTTGAACGAAAGTTTTAGTTAACTAATGAGTGAGACGTAGGGATGAATTTCATACAAAACGTCGGAATAGGCCAATAACCCGTAATGAAACAGCACTAACACCTACATTGAATAATGGTAACAAAGTAATCAAGAATTGACTAGAGTCAATTAACAGAATCGAAAAAGAAGCAAAAAGAGGAACTATAAAAAAGTGAACTAATATTTGCTGGAATCCTTTTTCCAAAAAATGTAGTGAAAATATACATTTGTTTCCTCGCAAGCACAAGATATTCAACAACCGTTGTTAAAACTCATGTTGACAGCGTCTATGAATGAACTGGTCACATAATATATAGGCTATATGTCTGTGGACTAGGCTGGCAGAACACCATTTTTTTTCCCCTGGAGAACGATCCACGTTAGTCGAGGAAGAAACACAAATGTAGAGACAATGCAGATGTAGACTTAAACCCTAATTCAAAAAGGATTTGCTAAATTATAAAACAATCTTGATAATATTTGTTTGCCTTAACGTTTTTAACTCACCACAAATATATTAAATGATTTTCAAACATGTTGACTTGATCATACTTGATGCTCTGAGAGAATATAACATTGTGTGTGTAACCAACTCGAAGATGTAGACACTCAAACAGGATTGACAAGTTATTAAGAAAGCAGCAGATGACCTTGTGAGGTGGGAAGACGAAAGAAGTAAGGATGAATAATTAGATTTGTACGTAAAAATCCATTTGCGAGTAGTGAAACTGATTTAATGGAATATGCAAATGATGCGATAATAGCTGTCTCCACAAAGATCTGTCACTGGCAATCTCTGAAGCCTTCTCCCACCCGGTGTCCATGTACCAGTTAGGGTCAGTTTCTTTGCGTTGGAGGGCATGCAATGTATCGGGCATTGGACGCCCTCCTAGGTTTGGTCCGACATCGCCGGGGTTTGGCCGACAAAATTTTTTTATTCACGCCAATAAATGTCTCAATTTCAAGCGGTAGGCCCATTCTTTACTCATATAATAATATGCAATGGTTTCAAAAGTCTTAACATTAATCATTCATTTAGCTAACCAGGTTATCTTAGCTACCTACTTGTACAAGTTTATTCTGTTACCTAAACTTAGCGTTCGATACATTATCAAAGTTTACATGATAATTTGAGGATATGTAGGCCTATAATAAATAGTTGAATTCGCATCTAATTGCATATGATTGTGAGCCGGATTGTATAGAAATACCCAGTCCGTTAACGGAAATAGTAACTAGATCTATAGGATGGCTGCCTGGACTACCGTTTAAATGGTCCCGGGTTCTAACAATGTCCACCGCCACCCTGTGGGGAGTTTTGTCTAAGCACGTGACTTATGAAAAAAAAAAAAGATTTGTACTGCTTCGGGCAGTGTTTACAAGCACAGTCGGATCTAAAACAAAAGAATATTCACATTCGACTTGAGATAGAACATTATTATAACAGAGAAAAGGTGTTAGCTTCCAGCAATCGTAGTAAAACGATAGTTCATTTCATCAGACGCTTTTTCAGGTGACTGTACAGCTGGAGATGGGAGACATTCCTGTCCAAAATACAATGCAGGTAAAGACTCCAGGTTAAAACTGACAGGTCTGGAAACGTCCATTATTTTTCACGTTTCAGGAGAATCGCAGAGGCCAGGGCTTTTTAATAATGATAATGACCCATACACATAATTTTCGGGTTTTAAATGGATGTGTAAAAACGTCATTTCATAGCCACCTACCAGGAATTCAATTTTTAAAAAAATTGGGAGGTGTTCACCCAGTTTTAACCTTTTTAAAGATAGTCACAAAAAACTCACAATTGTGGAACACTATAGTTGTTATCAATGTAACTTATGCATTTATCTTAATATTTACATAGCGATCTAGATTTTCGAAATTTTAATGAATTTGTATTAGTATACATAAATTTATAAACATTTAGAGAATAATATATATATATATATATATATATATATAATTTATGATTACCAGACGTCCGGCAAAAAAAAGGACAAATCATAATATATATATATATATATATAATATAAATATTGCTATGTTCTCCGGTATTCGGTAGACCCATTGGCTAGCTAATATTGATGAATGGTAATTCTGCTGATTTATGAACTTCAATTTTTTTTTTTAATTTCTAACGAAGTGATGACTGAAAAAATGGAATATATTCAAGCATCTACCACATTTACATTATCCACGGTAGGATCCAACCACGTAAGTGCTCCATCCATTGCTGCTGATATTAAAGGGAGTGCCTTTTTTTTTAAGTATTCCTTCAAGACAATAATTGATTCACTTTTATTGTCTATTAGCAGTTTTCGCAAAAAAAGAAGTTTTTCGTGGATTTTTTTCAATCCACATTAACACGAACTTTCGCCAAGAAAAGTTTATTACTAGGCAGGGTTGACTCCTCCACTCCACTGAAATATTGCTTGTAGGTTACACACGTGTTACTCTTTTCTACGAAATAAAACGAATGTGTATCTGCTGGTTATACAGTGGTTGGTTTAGAGTAGGCGGCTTGTCACTATGCAATGTTGCAGCACAGAAGAAAAAAAACTCTGCTTAACCTATCATTTGTTTCACTAGCCTATATAGTCAGTCCTTGTAATTTTGTATAATATTATTATAGTTGTAAGACAACATCCGTATGACTTAGAGTTTAGACATTTGGCAGCTCTCAGGTCCACCCCCCCTTTAAAAAAAAAAACATACCATAATAAAAAGCATCTAGATTAGCCAACAATACATATAGCTCACAAATACGAAACGAAAAGTCAAACTAAATTAGTGTTGTTTTTTTTTTAAATTCCCTACTTTTTTTTTTTTAATATCATAAGCACTTTTCAAATTGCAGAAAAAAAAGTTAACAACAACACAGGCAATGACAACAAGTAATTCAATCCATGATCCAACTCAACATATGTACAAGTCACAGAATACCATACATCTGTTGTGTGATAGAACTCAACATTTGCACACCTTTTATCTGTTCTGTTATTGACCAGGCTTGTGTACACCAGACATACCAAATGCTGAACACTGATGGTGGTGGAATAATTCAAGAAGCAGACAATGTCATTAACAAAAATATACAATGTTACATTTTGTTCTTTTGACTGTTGTGAAATGGGTACAAGGGAAATAACAGAAAATAAAAGGTGGAATGACATGAATATATATCTGGCTTTATCTGTAAGAAACCATTTTAACTTAATAGATCTAGTCTAGTTTAAAATTGAGTGTTAAAGATTTTACACAAAGTCACAGATTTTTAGACAGTTCAATTTACATACAAGTGTGATATGTACAGGAATAGTCACATTTTTAAGATTTCATGTTATCTCCCCTATCCTATCTGCAAGGTATTCCACACAATTTGGACAAAAAAAAAAAAAAAAACAACAACAACATTGCTGCACTTTGGGAGTAGCATTTCAAGTTCTACATTTTACTTAATGTTACTAGATTCTGTTATTTTCATACCCTTCATTGTAAATGTCAAGCATTAAATTAAAATGATAATTTGATCCATTGCTTCTAGTTTCTACACAAAAACAATTTTCATATTTACATTCTCAAAGTATTGAATTCTAGGAGGTTACTTTAATTAGTTTTCATCTAAAAGCAATGCTAGAACAGGTTGCCTGAATCAGCAAGGAAAATTAAGGGCTAAGTAAAGTTGAAGTATTTAACATGAACTACAAGAAAATGAACATGTGAATGTGTATTGATCTTATAACTTTCTTGAAGAAATGCCTCATAACATAAGAGAGCCCTCTTGTGAAAAAAAACATTAAACTCAAGTAATCTAGAAATAAATCTAGAGAAAGAAATACCTGATTTATGGTTTCGATTGCCTAATTAAAAAAAACAAGATGATGAATTTATGACTAAATAATAGTCACCTTTTTAGTGTCACTCTTGAAAGTAAGCAGAATAGAATTAAGGAGTGATGATGATGATAAAAGAACAAAAAATTTGAGATCTTGATAACTAATTAATAGATAAGTTTAGAAGCAAATATTAATAAAAACTTAAGAAAAAAATATGTGTAAAGTTTTGCTTTGAAGTTGCTTTTGTTTTTCATAAAAAAAAAACATTTTCAAGGAATTATATCTGACAAAGCTAGCACCATTACAAATAATGAGCATAACAACATTTGACAGAAATGCACTGACATGAATGAATTTTGTAATTCAAATCAAACACAAAGCTTTAATGTAGCCAAAAATGATACTCAAATTTAAAAAGGAACAGCTGCAAGTATTCAAATTTTTACAGAGTTTTCTTTTTTTTCGCTTGATTTAATTTGAAAAAGAGAGAAAAAAAATTATGATGAAAATGTGAAAGCTAACAGAAACTTAAATGTCAAAACTTGCTCACGTTTTCAACTTGACTTTTCAAAAATGTCTAGAATAAACAAACCATTACATTAAAGTATAAAGTTTCATTTTATCCATTTTCTTTTGATCGTTCATCATAAATAGTTTCTGAAGGTTATGGACGAATATTCATGAGAGCATTGATTCAGTCAAACAGTGATTGAAAGAAATGACAAGATTCACAATCTACCAACATTTTTTGTAATACTTTCCATAAGTTTGTTTTAGACTGGAAAAAGGAGACTTGGATAGAAAAAAATAACCAAAAAAAAAAAAAAAAAAAAAAACTTTTAATAAATATGTGGGATCATTCTGTTTTGCACAAAATACAAAAACATCAAACATTCAGGGAAAAAAATGTCAACAGCAATCAAGTCCTATATCCAGATACGCCAGTGTATTTTTTGAAATCACTTTGCACAACCAAAGTATTTTGTAGTTGTAAAAGACATAGTCACTTCACTTGGGCTTGGCATTGGGTAACAATTTGTTCATTCTATGATTGTCATTGACTTCTGAATTGGACCCTGACAAATGATTGTTATGTCTATTTAAACTACTATGTGTTCTGGCACAGAGACTGTCAGGAAGCCTAATTTCTCTGCGCACATAAAATAAAATATAGGCTTTGCACCTCATGACAGTGTCCACATCGCAGGCTGTAACAGTGCTGTCATTGAAATGGTACCACTGACCTGGAGAAGAAAGGAAATGAAATGTATAAGATTTGAATAAATTGAATAACAATTTTAAATGAGACCTTTGCAACGCAAAGACGTAACAAGGTAAGCATGATAAGTACCAAATAATAAATACCCCCCACACAGCCTACATCTAAATTCTGTCACTCACTGCCTGTAGTCTCCTTTAACCATGCTACCCTAACTGATTCCACATTTAGCTTCAAATCTATATATCACCATTGTATGACTTATTTCAATAGACATCAAACTACTACACATAAAAGAGCAAACAAGACACTTTGACAAACTCTACATGTAATAAAGTAGCATTATCTACAGGCTATATTGTTTATTTTGTCATGAACACCCCATTTTTTTTCTTCTTATTTAAAACAAATAATAATAAAAAGGCCTACAAGAAAACACTCCTTCATACATTCCTTTGGACATGTATTAAATATGTGAAAGTTATCAACAGAAAGTTCAGCTGATGCCATCAACTCACTGTGAATCCTATGAATTCACTTATATACAATGTATGCTAAATTTAAAGGCCAGAAAGTTACACACTTACTCACTTTCAATAGTGCTTAAAAATGGAAGGAAGTCTTTAGATAGGGTCTTGGTCAAAATTGAGAATAAAAAAATGGTCAACTTAACAACTGTTGTTTTGATTGTGAAAATATCTTAGTTGTTTTAGACTGAAGGTAAATAATAACAGGTTAAATTTTATTTTTTTGTCCACCCCAAGTGGAAGTGTCAGTGAATTGGGCACACTTGTTTATCATTGACTGCATAAAAAAAATATTTCTTAGTCATGATTAAATTAAATAGTGAAAGAAGTTACTTACCTTCATGAGTAGCATAGGCTGTATAATGACCTGATCCAGCCCTGAAGAGAAACAGCTTCAGTTAAAAATAAATCCTTAAGACACATAGAATTATAACTATAAAAACCTTTCTGTAGACAATCAAATGAATGTTCAATTTCAACTCACCCTGATCCATGATGAACTATAACAGCAGCCAGATCATACAAGTTACTTCCTGAAAAACTTCCTCTTGTTTCATGCTAAAACAAAATCATACTCATACAATGTTAGTAATGTACACAACTAAAAAGATGAACTTTTAGTGCAAAATGCACAATATTAGACTGATTATGATGAAAATAATATCTAATTAATTATTAAAATAATCTCCTAAGACAAATCATGTTTAAAAAGAAATGGATCCTAGACAATTCTCCCCCTCCCCATTCTATTATTTTTATTTCTTTTTCCCCATTGCACCTTGAATGACATACATTAGTCTGAAGCAGGCAGTTTTGGTGCTAATATATTAGACAACTAATATATTTTCTTTTAGAAATGTTTCATAAAAATTGATACATGTATGTGTGTTACATATTTATTTATCTAATAATTATAAATATCTGGAGTCTTGGAGTGGTGTTCTAATAAAGTGATAAGCTAGGTGAATCACTTGGTTTCAGTTTAATCAAATACAGTGACAGACATGTAGACCTTGATAAACCAAAGAACGTTCATTTTGAAAAGATTTATATTAACTGAGTTTACATTAAAACTTTTGACACCAAAATGTTTGATACATGTAAATTTTCCCCTTCAAATTGTGTGGAGAAAATGGAGAGATTTGCTGAGCATCACTACAGACACCAAAAATTAGGTATAGCTATATTATGGCTATCAGAGCCTGTAATGCATTCCAATAAGCTAAAATCACTCGACATAAAATCTTACTTTTACTGACTCAATAAATGAACTATTAAACACAATAAACTTATTGTTGGGCTTAAATTGGTAAAAAAAAATATCCTAACTTTGCTGAGGTTATGAAATAATTTACAAAGAATTTTACTCTCAGCAATGTTTAAATTTTACCTCCAGGTTAATGATATAGAAAATACACTAACACACAAAACAACAATAACTCACCAAATTGTTAAGTACATAAGTGTTCATATCTAAAGCTTGAATGGGGAATTCAACAAAAGTTTCTACTTTTAAACGACAAAACATGCTCCAGCGAAAACGTTTCAAATGTAAACAAAGAACCTATACAAAAATGTAAAAGAAAAAAAAAATGAAGCATTTAATCAGAATGGAGTAAAAAAAATGTGTACATTAAATTTTAGATCAACAAATATTTTGGCAAAACATCACTTTAAAGATTTTAAAAAAATTGATAGCCTGTTTTTATGATGGGTGAACTTATTAGATAATGTAATGAGATTAATTGTCTCAAATTTTTTTTTTTAAATCAATAATTATTTGAATTTTTATGCTCATTATGTACCAATTTTAATGTTGTACCAATTTTAATGTTTTATAAGCTTACATTTGGCAGTCTTCTTATCCAAAATTTTTTTGTAGAACGCTGTTTTTGTTTGCAGTTGTTACACATGTAGAGTTCAGAATCTTCTAACTCTTCCACATCAGTAAAACTAGAAAGACAGTCTGCAACAGAAATGTTGAAATGAACTTTCGTAAAGGACCTAGTTCAAACTTACATTTAAATATATTTTGTTTTGTTACAAAAGCAAAATAAAGCACTCATTTACCAGATAATGTGCAAATTGGTTCGCCATCTTTAGGCTTGGTTAGCCGGCTGGAAAACTGAGCAGGAATATCAAGTGAAAGATCTGAAGAAAAAACAACAACAAAACATACAACTCAAGAAATAAAATCAAGATTGATACTTGTATACATCTGTATACTATACAGCAAATCCTTTTCTTCTTGACATTATTAATTACTGATGTACTGGTTATCTGTTACTTTTATTGTTTATCTTTCCACAAACACAAATTTAACACATGGAAAAGCACAGGACATTAAAATCTTCTGTAAAGGAACAATAAGGTAATGTAAAAAAAAATAATTACTCACCAAGGAAAGGGTCATGCTTTTTGGACTCCATCCCACATATAAGACAATTCACCTCACTCTGAAGTAGACCACCAAATATAGCAGTAACAATTGTGCTTTTTCCCTTTGGTCCAATATATGGGGAATTGTTATTTGGATATGGCAACAGTTCCAAAAGTTCAATGTGAAGCCTGTCCAGCAAGTAGCGCATAAATTCATGAGCATCTTGCTGCTGGTAACCTCTACAAAATACAATTGAATGATTCTTAACTACACAAGTAAAATTATTCAATATAGTTACATTTCAAAAGTTTGTTTGCTTAGTTTAACTTGTATTTGAATAAAATACCTGAATCGTGGCACCACTTTCCAAATAACAGAGAAAAGAGATTCAGGAGAGATAGCTCCTTTAGTTCCTTGCCACAGCGCTACCAGTGTTTTTCTAAGTTCTTCAACCAGCAGACTGAATATATAAATACAAATCGTTTTAAAAAGTTGTTCATCAATAAGTAGAGAGTGTTAGTTTCTAACTATGAATTTAGCAGTGGATAAAGATGAATTTATTCAAAATAATAAACAATAATTAACTTACACATCCTCGCCAGAATCTCTTGTTTTTTTGGAAATTTGAATTTTTTTGGCTTTAAGTATTTTGTCTTCTAATGATGGGAGCTGCTTTATGTAGCCACAAAACTCCTGAATGTTGCTGGAGAAGAGTGCATGTAAGAAAAACATTGAAACTTGGATGTCTTGATTTATAATTTGAAACTAAGTGGATATTAAAATATTTTTTTTTTACTGTACCTTAAAGACTGAAGAACTGCATTCATAAAACAAGTATTCCCTAAATTACGCAGTCCAGATGTTCTAGGACGACGCTGCTTATAATGATTATCCTAGAAATGCAAAACAAAATTAAAAATAAAAAAAAAAAAAAAGAAAAACAACAAAAGAGAATAACTGAATAGGAATGGAACCCAAAAACTTTGATAATTTCATTGTACTAACCCTATGTCGTTTCTTATGATTTCTTTCATTTTCTAAAGAATCAGTTGAATCACGTCTATGAATTTTTTTATTTGATGGAACTTGACTACTGCAACTGTAAGGATCATATAAAATTAATACAAAATATTTTAAAGACAAACAAATAAGTCAAAATATTAAATACTTTTTAAAATAAAGTAAAATTACCTTTCTTGTTTTGGAGTTTCTGGGATTTGTGTTAAAGATTCATATAGCTTTCTAAGTTTATCAAGATGGCCGAAGTTTGTATCGTTTATTACAAAATCATCACATTTATAACTGAAAAACAAATTGATGGCAGTTATATTGAAGTTTAAAATAAAGTTTCTTAGAATTGAATGCCATTATTTTCAAAACAGTTTTTGCTAAATTATTGTTTTCCTTAAAATAGACTTAATTGTTCAAATTTATTTTTGCTACAATCCATACTTAAGGCAGGAAAGAACACACATTTTAGCCTACAGGTAAAAAAGTAGCTTTGATTTTATGTGATTCTACAATAACCTTTTATACATTTCAAGACATATTTAGCCAATAAATTGTTGAGCTCATTAGTCTTACAATAAAAGTTTTTCAATTGATATGAAGTAGATTACAAATACAAATTAAAGTTTCTCGTTATAGCAACAGCTCTATTGTCACCAAGTGATGTGACATTAAAATGAAATTTTAAAAAAAGTAAGTTTTAATGTTTTCTTGCCTGCCATTTTCTAACAAGAACAAAACAACTAATAAACAGCTTTTGCCTTGAAATCTATCAGTCAGAGGTTTTGGCATTTTTCCTTTCTTCCAGGACATTAGAATTTCTTCCAGGACATAGGTATCATGTCAGAACTTTTCACAGCTGCACAATGTGACTTGCTATCACAAGACATGATGTAACACTTAAGTGTCACTGCCACATAACTGGATGCAATATGCTGCTTTTGATACCTTTGCAACATAGCAGTAACCACAACTCCGTGAGAAGAAATGGCATAAGTTATTCCAGCCAGTTCTCTTTCATGAGTTTTTAGAAACAATGCCTGCAGTTTTAGATGCATTTTGGTCTTTTAGTTAAGGATGGTATTGCTTTTGTCAATTTTTACCTTTTTTAAGCATTTCATAACAAAAAGTTAAAGAAAATATAAAGCAAAAAAAAAAAAATATTAGTCCATGAACTATCATAGAAAATTTTAATTTTGTATGCATTTGACCTAATATTTAATTGATGTTTTGGGTTTTTAGCACAATTTAGGCTTTGTGCCCACCATTAACCTAATACACAGATAAAAGTTAAGTATCATTGTGGTATTAAGAAATTTGGATATCAAATTATATTTTTTTGTCATATAATCCTTTCATTAAAACATATGTTTGTACCCTTTTATTAACGGATTGAGTTTTGAGTATACAGTATTTTTATTTAAGCTTTTGCATTTTATACCTTTATTTTCTTTAGAAGAGAATTTTTACAAAATTGTTTAGCAAAATCTATTTTTGCACCGCGCTTTCACCTTAATTATTTATTAGTCTCAATTTTAAAAAATCCTAAGCATGGTTATCTCAATTTGAAATAGCAGACTGGTTAAAGAGGAACATTGGACATTTATTTTAATGACCACACACTTGTATCCATAAAATAAAATGAGTCAATAAAACCAAGCATTAGAATAAACTAATATTATTTTTAATTAACCATTACCAAAAAGCCATCAAGTTATGACAATCCATACAAACTGCATGCAGTTCTGTGAAGCTTTCGTGGTGTTCTTTGGCATGACCTTTGATATACCTAAGTGACAATGATGAATATTAATTAAGTAAAGGATGATATTATTAGGCAAGTTAAAAAAATTTTTTTTTTCAAAAGTATATTTACAATTGATGTGAAAAAAAAAGTTGTTTTTTTTCTGTGATGTCAACAAACACAAGTTGTATCCTAAATTGTATAACTGTCAATCAGAAAAAAATCACTTAAAATAATTAAGTACATCAGTAGGTACCTCCCACAGTTTATTTCTCCACAAGTCAAACAAATCCATGGACTTTCCTCTGTGTGGCAAGCTAGAAATTCAAAAAAAAAGTTTTTATTTTGAAATGTTCAATCAAAAAGTTTAAATGAGCATAATAAATTAATATATAATATCATACACTTTCAGAAGACTTAGTAACCCTTGCATCTATTTTGGGGAATGTAGAAGGTTATGATAAAATAGCACTTTCAATATCATTTGTTTTTTTTTGGAATTAATCATGACAGTAATAAAAAAAAAAAAGCTTTTCAATCAAGGAAAGCAATAAACATAAAACAGAATTTACCAATGATGTTGCTTGAAGTTAATTTTGGAGGCACTACATTTTGTGAATAAACTATCCAAACAAGATAATGTAAACTGAATATTCCTCACCTGTGCATTTAAATACAGTGGCGTTTCCTATATTGTCTTTACTGAATGTTGGAGCATCTAGTATGATTCTAGCACTGTCCTCCAAATGTGGACACTCCATTAGAGGCTAAACTTTTAACTTTGTTTTATTCCAGTTAGTTGCCAATGAAAATGTTCTGACTAAGAACTAAAACTGATAGAGAAAAACACATGGCACTCAAGCCATTTTGGAAAAAGCACCTAGAAAAGAAAATGAATAAAGAAAAATATTCTCAGATAACCATTAAATGACATTATATATTTGCAAAATATCAACTCTGTCTGGTTGAAAGTACATGTTATTTATCCCACACCCATTCGCCGATCAGGTTGAAACTTTCAACAACTATTTACTGTACCTAACAAAACACGAATCGATTTTAAAAATTAACAAATTTAGTCATTTATTTTTGGTTTGATATCAAATAAGGGAAATAGTTTCTACATTATTGAGAGATATGGTTGAACGTTCTCCTTAGGTAAGCTTTGGTTTGTTTGTTTTTTTTAAAGGATTTTTTTATATATTTTACTTGTTTTCTCTTGTTACATGTTAAAAATGGATTTATTGGCCAAGCACTTGGTGGATTTAACACAATAAATTTTGACATTAAAAATAAATTAAACATCTAATATTTAAACTACTGCTCGACTTGTACGTTTCAGATGTTCCTTCGGAATTGAAGGGAAGGTCATGTTCTAGCCCAATTTTGAGTTATGAACTCTGGAACAAAGCCATGACAGTCGACAGAGCACACACCAATTCAGACTTCACATAAGTATTTGTATTTTTGGCATATCTGCATAATTTAGGCCATGTCGTGCCCATAAATCAGACAAGCTACTACAAATATATAAGTAATACAGTCTAGCTATTGTAAACTAAGTAAGATGACTTAAATTGTATGTTTATGAAAATAGTGATGAGAGTGAAAACTAGGAAGATTGCACACATCACAAATTGAGCTTAATGAGCACACACCAAATCAGACAAGTATTTGTATTTTTGGCACATCTGCCTAATTTAGTCCATGTGATGCCCGAAAATCAGACAAGCTACTACAAATATATAATATATAATACAGTCTAGCTATTATAAACTAAGTAAGATAGTAAGATGACTTAAATAGTATGTTTATGAAAAAAGTGGTGAGAGTGAAAACTAGGAAGATTGCACACATTGCAAATTGAACTTAATGAAACCATTGTCAGCCATTGTTTTAACCATTGTCAGCCATTGTTCTAACTTTAAAAATTACTAGATTTCTAGAGGCCAATGAAGGCATTAAAAGGTATGGGCCCTTAACTTGAACTGGGTTTTAAAAAGTCATTTAAATTAATAGCTGTCTTTTATCTTATAAATCTGAATAGATGTCTCTAAATGTAGTATATAAAATAGTAACAGAAGTAGATTCTAAATGACTAATTGAAAAAATCTTGATTTATTTATGAAATTAAATATAGATAGATCTTATAATAGACTGTAGTGTTGGTCTACTACAAAGTCAAAGTTTACCAAATTTTTCCCTTTAAAACACTTCGCACATTCTGAGTATTTAGCAAAACCTGCTTATTTTTTTTGAGAGATTAATTGATGTGATGGCCTTCGTGTTACTTATTCCAGTAGTTCATTGACGACATTGAACAATGATTCAGATCTACTACTACTAGTTTACTAATGAAGTTTTCCGCGGAACACACTTTTGGGAAACAATGGACTACTAGTATATTAATTGTATTAGTTTAGCATAAATTGACTAGTCAGTATTGTAGTATTATAATAGTTTACTAGGATCTATAATAATAATATAGATTACTATAAACGCAAGTTAAGTAGAGTCTATAGTCTACTAGTACTACTTACTACTAGATCTAGATAATTAGAAACTAAAATTTAGAAAGCTTTCAGATCTAAACTAATCTCTAGAGATTCTAAAGTAAATACTTGAAAATAGTATGAGTATCAGTATGATTACTCTAAGACTAAACTCTAGTCTAGATCTAGTAGTTACTAGTCAACTAGTCTTACTTACTAGACTCTAGTCCTAGACCTAGACTGTAACTGGAGTTAACTAGACTAGTTGACTAGTAGTAGTAGTCTTTGTCAATGACTATCATCAGTGACTTATTTTTTAGTGACTATCTATATTGTCTATATATATAAATTCTTGTATATTAATATTATAGAGACACTATAGACTATAGTACTATACATATATAATCTAATACTACTAATAGATAGATCTACTAGATCTAGATTACTCTAGTGTCATAGATCTAGGACTACACTTCAAGTTTAGACTTAGTCTAGATCTACTACTGACTAAAATATTAATAAAGTAAAGTCTACTCTGACTAGACTAGAGAGTCAGAGTACTTTACATACAAGTACAAGTATTTTTTAACTTAGATCTAGTCTAGACTCTGTCTCTATAAGTAGTATAAGTCTAGTATACACTCAACACTACAGTAGTACACTTGTACAGTATGAGTATTATGAGTATATCGGAATAGAGTCTACTTGTAACTTGACTCGAGTCCTGAATTATCATGAATGATGATAATATTTTAATTTTTATATCTAAATATTTTATAGATCTAGGTATAGATAATAATAGATATAGAAATAGACTATTTAATTTATATAAAAATAAATGATTCATGATTGAGCAGCATAGGCCAGGCATAGGCATTCATTGTGACGATTGTCCGATTGTGATAGTGATTGTATAACGATCTATAAATCTAGATATTTTCTAGATCTAGGCTGCAGAATTTTGTGATGAGAAATAGATAAATGGTTGCAACAAACACATTTTAAGTGATTGCTATACTAACATAGATAATTTCTAAGCATTTTTCATCGGTCTTTTTGTTGTCTTGAGTGAAGACTTTGCCTCAATTTTTACCAGTAGACAGACATGAATGACCCACTCAGCTTTGCCAGATTTCTCCTTTACAACCACAAAAAGCAGTATTATGCATGCATAAATTAACAGTACAAATTATTCACTCCATACGCTCAGTTAATGTGTATTTTTTTTGTTCTTCGGTAAAAATAGACGCATATTTTTTTAATTTAGAAGACAGTAACAAAAATTTTACTTTTAAATATAACCTATTTAGCAGTTTATATGGCAATAAAGACTAAGAACTTTTGGGAGGTCACATATTTTGAAAATCCCTACACCTTTAAAATCATTGTTCTACAAGAATATACAGTGTAATGTTAAATTGTTGTAACTAACAATTGTATTTATTACTTATTAAGAATAAAAAGTAAATTGACTAAGTTTTTGCGTAGAATTTACATAAACATATAAGAACTACTTTTTGACATGGCTTTAAGGTTAATGTGTCAAGGTCAATAAGAAAAAAAAAAAAAGGATAGAGCACGAAGAGAAGAAAGGGTACTACTCTGCAATAGTAAAAAAAAAAAAAAAATAGGGCCTACAGTTATTGACTCTTAATAAAGTTCCAGTAATTTTCAAAGCCTTAATCGAGCTCTGTGTCTATTCTGTCAAAAATTAAATTTAGATCTAACAGCTTCATATTCCACATTTTGCTTAAATTAGGCCTATTTGAGATGCTTTTTTTTAAAAATACAGATCTGACTAGAACTACTACTAGAATCAAGAACAAACGTTCGTTTTCATGCTTTACTAGTTGTGACTCGCGTGCTTCGAAAAGCAACGATGAAAATTTAAAAAAGAAGTTCAAAGGAAATGCCTGCAAAATATAGATCTACCCCCTTTCTCTCGCACGCATAGGTCTAAATTATAGAACTATATTTAGCAATAAGTGCAGGATTCTTCTTCACAATTTATAGCCCCGCCCCTTCTTTTTTTTCGTAGGCATTCTTATTATATACTTTTAAGTATGCAAATAAATACCGAAAAATAAAATAAATTATGACTAATTCCAACAGGGCTTCAAAAGGAACATCAGTATTGGAAGTGAAAAGCTGACTAGTCTCAGTAGTTTCAAATACCTATGAACTATCATGTCAGCTAAAGGGAGGAAATAAACGTGAACTACTGACCAGAATTGCACAGTCCACAAAGCACTTGAGTTGGAAAGATAAAGGCATATAAGTAAAGCCCTCGACACTAAAATCAGATTGATGCGATCCCTGGTCATGGTCTCATTCTATGTCTAGCAATGGAATTGAGATGTTACAGAGAGATCCTAAATGTCACATACAAAGAACGCATCACAAAAGAAGCGATTAGAGACAGGATTGAATTAGTACATCGACTGCACCCCACGATGACATGCTATAATGACTGTCAAAAAACACAAACTAAAACACTATGGCCATCTTACAAGGTCCTATCATGGCTCACAAAGACTAGGAAAAATATGAGGCAGTTGGCAGAAGCGTTATTATCATCATTGAAAAAGGCAAAAGATTAGAGAAATGAAGACAGCCATGTTGTTAATTCTGACGAAAATTATTTTTTCATCGACCTGTAATATATTATAAGCCCCCGAAACACATGGTGAAGAAACTCTTTTTTTTTTTTTCATTCCTCCAATGGAAGGCACAGCAGGGAGGACCCCTCAACTCAAGAAGACATTCAGAAACTGGAAGAGACACAAAATAGAGCAGTGCGATTCATAACAAACAAATATTCACAATTGTTTCGAGTGACAACTTTAGTAAAATCACTAAATTTAGAAACCTTTCGGGATAGAAGATTTAAAAGTAAAGTAGCAATTATATACAAAACACTAAACCATAATCTTCAAAACCAAAACCTAATAAAATAATCAGACAGACAAAAAGATAAAGGTGCATTCCTCGCTCCAAATACTTGGACAAATTTGTAAAAATTCTCCTTCTTTGCTAGTGCTATTAGAGCATGGAATGGGTTACCTAAGCCAACCAGGAAAACCAATGAATTGGTAGAATTTAAGTCATTGGTTAACATGCATGACTTGATGCATGACGCGTAGGATGTAATCATCCTCTTTTTTGAAGTAACGTCTGTAGATAAGAGGAATGTATTAGTTGTGTCATGTGAAACACTGCATTCATCTTTTAATCATTGGAATAGAAGATATTGCAATTATATATATATAAATAAAACATTAGTACAAAATAATGCCAAATACCACAGGAAGTAACACATTAATTGAGACTCAAGAAGATTACAAGAATTAGAGGGTCATTTGAAATTTATCTTTGCTTGTGGTATGGTACACATTTTGAATATTTGAATGGTCTGAGTTCAATCCTGTCTGCTATTCCTGTGGATTGTTCTAAAAGGAAATCAGCAAGCCTTATTGATACATTTCCATTTTTTAATACTTTCATTTATGTAGAATGGTTTAAAAACAAAATGTAAGCTCAATGTGCTTTAGGAATGTGACACACATAAAATAAACAAAAAGGCAAACTAATAATAACATTTTTCAACAGATAGATATTAGTTTTTCTTGAGTGTCGGGAAGCATGTTTTCTGTGTCAACTCAATGGGAAGTGAGCTTCAAACTTTGGTTGTTAGAGAGAAATGTCTCAGGCCATATATAGGGAGAAGGGATCTTCAAAGGATGACTGTTTGGTCATATGGTATGCACTCTGGATTGTTGTTCTGTGATCTCAAACCTACCCGCTGCCATCACACGTCATCTTGCAGGATGCTTGTTGGAACATCCAAAACATTTTAATGGACACAAAGAGATCTGTTCACATCCAATTATTTTATTATAGCTAGAAACCATAAGATCTGAGAGTAAATACAAATTGTATTACTGTAAGTAGATTATTCTAATTAGTTAGGAATAAAAAAAAAAAGAAGAAAAAACTAACTTTTTTTATTCAAATCATAATTCTTCAATTTTTATATTTGATAGAATATGTAAACCCAGCAGTAGTAGTTTAAATGCAATTACAAAATCTTGTTTTAAAAAAATGCAAAAATAAGTGTGTTATAATCTTAAAATGTATTCATATTGTATATTTGAATAAATACAATAAATAGTGATAATGGCCGATGGCTCACAGAAAAATGAAATTGTTGGCTTTAGGTAAAATGAAAACAATAACAATTAAAAAACACTTCTTAACTTACAAATAGAACAATTTCATTTTTTTTAAAAAGTTTTTTTCTTTCTACAAATAATGGGATTTAATCTGAAAAGAAAAAAAAATCTACATTTCAATTATCCTCAAATGTTATTGCCAAGAATTGACTACAGCACTAAAATAAAATCCATTTTTTTAACCTTACCAAAGTTTCCATCAAAGTTAAGATACTTTATCCATTGTTCATAGTTCACATAAAATTCAATATGTATATACATATCTCATTACCCAACCTATTTTGTGAGCCATCATCAAAATTTGCCAGACAATAACTTGTTAAGAATCAAATTATATGCAACATTTATTTATTTTTATACATGTTTATAAGAAATAGATCTGCAGCTTTAAGTAAATTGATTGTATCATGATATTTTACTAGCTGACAGGCTTCTTCAAGCTCTGCCCATTTATAATCTTGATGTTCTTCTGACAATCTGACAGGAGCACTACTATCTTTTAATTCAGCTAGCCAGTACACCACTCGTTTGGGCTTGTTTTTAACAACATAGTTGAGAGAATGTTCAAAGTTTTTCAAAATATTAAGCTGTTCTGATTTGTATCCAGATTCTTCTTCTGTTTCTCTAAGAGCTGTTTCCCATTCAGACTCACCAGGATCTACATGGCCTGAGAAAGAGAAAAGTATAAATTATTATTAAAAAAAATGTTTATCATTGTAAAAATTGTGATGCCCAATCATTTTTATTCTGAGACAATATTAAGTTCTGGCAAGTGTCATGGGTCACCCATAAACAAAACAAAAAACATTGAGTATGGTACCGGTACTATGCATGATAGGTAGAGGTTACATGGAACCAGATACTGGGTCCGAATATTATGAAAATATTTCTACTTAGATACATACATATATTAATTAATTATAAAATTATATGAAAAAACCTTATAATACCAACACTTGTAAAAAAAAAAAAACCCATCAAAAAACAAGGTTACAAAGACAGTTTGTGTGGAAACACAAACTCAAAACTGGCCCCTGAAGTGGTCCTCTCAGGCAGGTTTCAATAATTTAAGAAAGAATATCAGAAACTATGAACGACTATCAACAACTACAACTCTATATCCATCAATACAAAAAGAAGAGGCGTGCTTGTATCAAAAGTTTTGAGGATACTGTTTGCATTGTTAGTTCGACTAATGACTTGATACCAAAGGATGCAAAGATTTATTAATTCTATAATTATTATTATATTTTTAACATTTATACGTATTCAATGAAATGATAGTTATAAAGATATAGTTAAATCCTGTCACTTATAAAGACCACATCACGAATGAAGTGATTAGAAACAGAAATAATACAGCAATTGGACCCCGTGATGACCAGCTAACCACTGTCAAAAAACGTAAAATCAAAATCTATGGCGACAGCACAAGGTGCTCAGGGGTTTGCAAAGACCTTCCTTCAAGGAACATTACCAGGAAGAAGATATAAAAAAAAAGGTTGCATAGTTGATTTTCAAAATTAAAATTATCATTTTCAAATAAGGGAAAAAGTAGCAGCTGCATCAGAATTTTGAAAAGTCTAAAATATAATGATGTTAGACTTTCAATACCTTTTCTAGTTTACAAAATCTTAACGGGATGGAGGGATGGACAAACATTCCAAGCAAAACTAATTCCGGTAGTGGCTATTTCAATTTCGGGGGCCGTTTAAAAAAGGAAAGTTAATTTTTTACCTTTATAAGACCTTAATTTGCAATATTATCAGACTTTGTACAGGAAAAATAATTGTTGATTTGTTTTATTTTTGGAGTTGCATTTCTTTCTCATCAACTAATGCAATTATAATGTATGTATGTATGCAGAGGCGTAGGGAGGGGGCATGATCAGGGCGGTTCCTAACAATTGCGGGGCCCTATGCAAAACTGATTGCGCGGGGCCTAGTCTGGGTGGGAATAAGGATAATAAGTGAAAATTAAGATTTTGCATTAGAAAAAAAAAAATCAACTTTTATTTTATTCATTCTTTACTAAGTACACAATTGTGTTCAAATTAACTTTAACTTTACGAATCTTGCAACCTATGGTATATTTATATGCCAGTGACTATAAAAGTAAACAAAGAATCGGCACTTCCGATTAAGGTAACAATTAGCCCGATTATTATATTTTATTACATGAAAGCTTTTTTTTCTTTTATTGCGCATGGGATCGGCGTTTTCCGCAATGAATGACACCCACAAATAACAATTTTGTCTATTTTTCAGGAGATTTTTTATGAGTTTCAGGAGATTTTAATAAATTCAGGAGATTTCAAGGAATTTTTCATAAATATTTTTCAATTTAATAGGTACATCTAGAATTAGCGCAGGGCCTATGAAAGCGCGTTGCCCACTGCGCATGAATATTAGGCATGATGAGCCAGGCACTTTATTTCTATGTGATGTTCATGAAAAAAGAATTGAGGTTCCATGACATGCAAAAGTCCAGGAATCATGATTTGTTTTATTTAGGAGACATTAGAATTTTGTCAAGCTTTGAAGGACTATTTTTATATTAATCAAGAAAAAAATTTAACTGTTTGGTGAACTTTGCTGATTCGCTAGCCTGATAGCCGTTAGCTCCAGTGCTCCTATTTCTTTTCTGTGGTTGTCATAGAGCTCATTAGTTATAATGATATTAATTTTTGAATTATTTTTCTCCATTGGGCCATTCAATGAGTATTCCAGCTCCTTCGTTTGTGGTGGTTTTCTGAGAACAATCCATGAAAACTCTGTTAGGGCAATGATATTGTAGAAGAGTTCACTAAATTCTTGAGCTTTGTTGGAATATGCTAAATATTTCTTTCTTCTAATGTAAGTCTTTGAAAACAACATATTTCTGCAAACAATATATTTCTCTATACAGCTGGTGGAGTCAATCTTGTATGGTAATGATGTTTTTTTATTCAAATTATTATGGCTCAAGAAATCCACGAAAAACAGCTCTTTGTGAAATCTTTTACTAAAACAACAAATCTCTATATGAAAAAAAAATCTCCGTAGCAATGGAAGTCGAGCTTGCAAACCTTCAAAAACAAAAAGTTTCCATTGTGTTTAGTGATAGTTAACGATACATATTAACTGTTACATAATGGGTTTAAATTTCAATTTTGTTTTGAATTTATTGTAAAAAAAAATGAATTCAACTTAAAATGTAGTTTTAAATTACTTTTTCACTCATCATGTCACTGGTTGGAAATTATTTAAATAAAATGTGTCATTTGAAATTGATGAATTTTCAAAAATTCAATATAACTTAAACAGGGGGTCCATAGAAAACCAGAAAACATGTCAAGGGGTCCACGAGACAAAAAAGTTTGAGAACCACTGATCTAGATCTACTATAGTATAATCTAGAACTAGAATCTAGTAATACTAGCTAATAGTACTAATAGAATTTACAGATCTATCATTTTATTTTATGATGATCCAGTCACTAGTAGATTTAAGTAGATCTAGTCTAGTCTAGTGACACTTACAACTTACAGTACACAGTAGATCTACTATTATCTAGTGACTAGTCAGAGACAAGACAAACACTGACCTGAGACAAAATAAGTTAAGACACACATGATACTTGATAGTATGAATTATGAATTGTCACTGACAGTGACTGTGACAGACTCACACTCAGTATCATGTAGTGTAGTATCATCTTAGTATGCGATTTCAGTGATGAGTGAGTACGACGTATCGTCGTATGTGACTATACCATGACTATAATGATCATAGTGATTAAAGTAAACTTTGACATAAAGTCGTAACTGATTTAAACTGATTATTATTATATTTATAATTTATATTCAAATAAATTAATATAATAATATTATAATTTATATTATTTTATATTATTATTAATAATGATGATGACTGTGTTAGTGTATGATCTGTATGCCAAAGCCAAACGGGTTACAAGAGACATTCACACCTTTGGGAGGTGTCCAGTGATGTTCGCCGTACGATGTCTGTAACAACAAATATTCAAACTTATTGTGCAGTCTCCTATAGATCAGAAGGCCAGCAGCAACTAAATAATTTGTTATTGTTGTAGACGACATTCTATGTAATGTTGTGGAAAATGAATTTGGTGTATTTATACTTTTCAACGTTCAAGAGCTATAGACTAAATAAGACTCATTCTAAACTTCACCCCTAGTGAGTCTAGATTAATGGTTACTTATATGTATGTATATTTGTTTGTAATAAATAATTAAATTCAAATATATCTAGATCTATATTCACATAATAGATTTATTACATTAAAAATAATAATTTACATTTTATGCCATACAGACCTAGATCTACAAGCAGTTCTTAAACATTGTTATATATGACGATTTTAAAAGTGCTACTTTTAACATATTTTACATAGGTTGGTGATGACAGTGGATTCCATGGCAGCGGGAATTTCAAAATGGCGGCCAATAGTAAACAAAATGGAGTACTGTTGCACTTGATTTTATAGACCACTTTTTATTTTCATTATTAAAAACAATAAAAGTTAAATGTCAAAAGATTTCTTGCACAAGCTTGTTTTTAAAACATATTTTATGTAAAATGAATGCATAAAGCTCTTATTTACTCTTGTATTAGAGGATTTACGCTGGCCAACAGTTGAACTGAACAATCACACAATGTGCAAGTTTTAACATGTTTCATAATACATTGGAAGGGAAGAGTGCTCGATCAATGAACTGAATAATGATCTTGAATAAGTGCCAAATTCCTTGTTTGTGTACAAAGTTATAAACGTAAGTTTGTGTGAAAATTAATTTAATTGAATATGCTTATCAAATTCTAGCCTAATAATAACCTACACTACAATATTCAACAATTATAATACCAATGAAATTATCATCTTCAAATTTACTAATTAGAGACTAATCTAATTTAATTCATATTTCATTATAATAATTTATTATATACTTTACATGTTAAAGTTAATGTTATGATCAATGTAGTTGTGATTAAATTCAATTTTAATTGAAAACTATAGGCTAAATATAATTTATCTATAAATAGAAGCTACATAATTTATTAAATTAACTTTATTACTAATAAAGAAAATTCTAAAATAAATATTACAGATTTTCAAAAATGATATTATGTGGCAGGTGTTTACATTTGCAAGTCTCTAAAATTTGTGAATATACAAAGTAATAACCTTATATTAGTCACAAAGAAAATGGCAGTTATTTAGTTGCTCAAACTGCTGTGAGCAAACGAAGTATGATATATTTCATTTATTATTTATCTATATATGTTACAAAATATTTTATTGTAATGATATCATTTTTAATACATGGGTACATCAACAAAGGCTAATCAAAACAGGGCACCTATAGACTAGGTAATAATAATTAATGCACTATAAATCTGTTGAATCATTATAATATTATAAATGTAATAAAATGATACATCATTCTCAAAGTTTAAAAATTCATGTATTTGAGTTATTAATGTTTAAATACAGTTGACTCTTGATAGTCTAGCATAATCCGACATACTCAGTAATCCAATATGCCGCCAACATAAACTCATATAGGCCTAATTAATGTAGTACATATATTTTTAGAATGTAGGTAGGCTTAAATTGTAATTTAATACAGTATATGAAAGTTCTGGGTTTGAATCCTGTTGAAGACTGGGATTTTTTAATTTTGGGATCTTTGGGTGCCTGTGAGTCCTCACTACTCTAGTCTGTTGATCATTGTGCTGGCCGCATGCCACCTTCATCAACCATGGATACAGTTTACAACATCTGCCTTATAGATCACAAGGTGTGAAAGGGAATTTTACTTTTACTTCCTTTTTGATTTTGTTGCAATAAAACACAAGAATAAGAGTATGCCTTAACTTAGACAGTAAAATTTGAACAAAAAAATTTTTTTTTTACTTGTAAATTATTTTTTTTTATTTCAGAGACTTATAAGAAGAATGACAACACTGTATGAATGTCTGAGAGAAGCAAGATTGGACCATTTTTACCCAGCATTTAGAGCAAATGGGATCACCCGTTCAGAAACCCTTATCACTTTGGGAATGGCAGAGTTTTGTGCCTTGGGCATAACAACTGCAGAAGACAAGAGAAGACTTGTGGAACTTATAAATATAGTAAAATCTGTTCACAGAACTAGTCACACAAGCAGCCCAACTGTTCAGAGACAAACAAATAGATTTCGTCCTTCTATAAATGCAAGTCCTAGCTCTGCTCCAATTGACGGCAGTCAAACTCCTGTCAGAGGAAGTAATCAGACAAAGTCAAGAAATATTTCTAACAATAGAAGCTCAAACTACCTGGGTATTTCAAATACACCAGTGCGTTTAGAGCCATCCAGAAATGTTGTTGTTCAGGATAGAATTCCGAATTTCTCAGTTTCATCTTATATGGATATGCTGCAGTATATGAGTGAGGAATCAGAAAGTAGTGGAGAAGAGTCCGATGCTGCAAAACCTTTTGTTCCAGTGGCAAATAGAAAAACATCATCACCTTCCTTGGGAAGAAGCTCCGTGTCCAAATGGCCTAATGTGGAAAGAGTAAAACATTCCAAATCCAAAGGATATAATTATGGTGTGCATAAAATTAATACGCCAACAAAAAGTAAGGCTAAATCTGGAGCTCAGCGACACACAGCTGATGAAAAGATAAAAGTTTGTGTTCGTAAAAGGCCTTTAACCAAAAGAGAGTTAAAAGCCAGAGAAGAGGATATAGTTAATGTTGAAAGTACAAATACTCTGGCAGTAAATGAGCCAAAATTGGCAGTTGATTTAAAGGCCTATACTTTACAGGTAAACCCATATATTTTTTTTATCTTTAGGCCTTCTCTAAACTATTTGCTAGCCATTATTATCCTTGCATTGCATTTCAAACCTAACTTTTCAAAATATCCTTGAGCTTCGAAATGCTAAGAATATCTTGTCTGCAGTCATGTAGGCCTGCGCAACCTTAATTAATGTATAATTATTTTTAACAAATGTTATTGCAAGTTTTATTCTGGAATGAATGATTTTCTTTCTAGCTGGTAATGATAAAAACATTGAAGAGAACACTCAGAAGCCTTTAATGTTGCATTCATTCACAAACTATCTTATAAATGATGAAGAAATTCTCATTCCCTACTACAGATGCTTGGCCAAGTGGTGGAGTGCTTACATGAGAAGCTCATTTAACTGAATTATCCAATAATTAATCTAGCTCATGAGTTGACTTAAGACAGTTGGCTATGTAAAATTATATAATGCGGTTAACCATCCCAGTCATGCTACAGCCCATGGAGAGCTCTGATCTGCTTCAGCCCACTTTCCGTTCAGATCTCCCTTGGGCTTTTCATACCTAAACTCTCTAGTTGTTTTAGATCTGTCTAATCTGTCTATACAGATCTCAATCCATCATATTCATGGTCTGCCTTTGAGTTGCCTGCCTTTTGATTTTTGCTCAATGCCATTATATCTCATAAAATACAGTCAACTGTTTTTTTTCTAGCCACACTGACCACTTAAGAAGGCTTGATGACTGATTGGTACATGGCTTCCAAACCTAGAGGTCTAAAGTTTGAACCTCTGAGTCCACCCAACTCCCTTGGTTACCCGATATTAATTGAGGAAAGTAAAGGCAGTTGGTCATTTTGCAAGCCACATGACAACCTCTTTAGCCATCAGCCATAGAAAGCCCTTTACATAGTTTGCACTATAGAGTCTAAGATCTGAAAGTGATACTTTATTATTATTTTTTTACTCTGACCACTTTAAAATAAATTATATGCTGGTACATGTAGTCCCAAATGTTTCTTTGTTTTTTTTACATGTTTCGTATATTCTGCAGGACAACGGGGGAGGGAGTGGGCAGGGTTTGAACCCGGGGCCATAGATAAATCCAAGCTACAGTCCAGTGCTCAAATCTCATGACCATGCAGCCATCCAATGTAGTTGGAATAACTAATAAACTATAGTCTTCTGGGAAAATTCTACTATATAGTAAAGGGCAGGCATATCAAAATATTTAAATTCTATTAACTCCTTTTCTTCTGAATAGTTTTACAATTATTTGAGCTCCTTGATAAAAATACATATGTTTGCATATTCTCTAGCATGAGTTTATGTTTGATGAAGTATTTGATGAAACCTGCACAAATGAAGATGTCTACATCAGAGCTGCTAGACCACTCATAAATTGTGTTTTCAATGGGTAATGTAGTGTTTGTTGTCTATTTGCTGTTTATGTAGCTCATTATTTTTTGTTTGCAAAAAAAAATATGTTTTGTTCTTTAAAAATAATTTATGCTTATTCACATCTCTACATTGCAATCTAAGTAAAAAACAATTATAGATGGTCAATGTGTCCACTGTGTCAGATTACTACAGGCTAAACTGAAGTGTAGCTCTGAAATCTAACAAAATCAGTTGTTAATTGTAAACACTGTGTGTAAATCTCACACTCATGCACACATAATACATGGTTAATTCACTTTTGCAGAAAAATAATTGCTAGTGAAAATGACTTTAATATTGCATACATGTGCAGCTAACAAAAGGGAACATCGATGGTGCATGTTTCTGTGAACCAAGTTTCAGTACCAGTATCAACAAATTGTTCACATAGAAATAGCTAGTAGTTATCATGTGTTCCTTCCAAACAAAGAACTAAACAATATCCATTAATTATCAGATGTTCCTTTGTAACAAGTAAACAATTTTCAACAATTATCCCACATTACCAATAATAATGTGTTTCTTCAGAGCAAGGATTCATTCAACTACATTTATATATATATGTATATATATATACTTATTATCAATTCTGCAACATATTATTCACATATTCACTCATATTATGAGTGAAGTACTCAGTAAATAATACTTACAAAAATGTACTGGCAAAATATTGTAACAGTTCCAGTTATATTCAATGTCAAGTTATGAGTGTATCACAAATCTCCTTCTAGAGATATAAAGGCTCAAAAATGCTGTTAACAGCTTCACTGGACAATTTTATATGTTATAAAATATATGTGGAATGTTTTGCAATCTGGATTATTTATTGTTATTCTCTCTCCTCAGAGGCACAGCCACATGTTTTGCTTATGGCCAAACTGGTGCAGGGAAAACCCATACAATGCTTGGAAACGTAAATACCCCAGGACTTTACTTGCTAGCCGGGCAAGATATTTTTAACATCATCCAGTCAGAAAAATATGGCAAAGATCTTCATGTATGGGTCAGCTTTTTTGAGATTTATTGTGGTCAGCTGTTTGATTTGTTAAATAAAAGAAACAGGTAATACGTTTATAAATATTTATAAATTTTATGTTCCACAAAACATGTAGTTTGGCTGTCTGGACTTTTGCTCTGTGGTTTTGATGGTCCTGGGTTTGAATTCTGATGGCTGCAATCCCCTCTGTGGGAGGTTTGAGCTATAATGGGACGGTCTTCTAATCTTAAGACATCCAAACAGAGGCGTAGTGAAAAAGACAAGAAACATTATTGGCGCCCCCCCTCCCCATTTTCTATGAACATCATATAGGCTTCTTCTTCTTCTTTGTTCTCATTGTTGTGTTGGAGCGTTCAGATGACTAGACCAATATATGAGATGAATTGCGCAGTGGTTTCCAAATCAGGGAACTATCCATATAGTTTTCTTTCTGTTGGGATGTTTTGGGGTTAGTGTCTTATACAGGTCTCTTGGTAAATAGGGCTGTTTTGGAGGACGTGGTTGGCAGGGCCGGTCCTAGCGCTTGCGGGGCCCTATGCGAAACTGATTGCGCGGGACCTATAGTCTGGGTGGGAATAAGGATAATAAGTGAACATTAAGATTTTGTATAAGAAAATAAATTCGGCTTTCCTATTTTTTCTTTTCTAAGTACAAAATTGCGATCAAGTTAGCTTTACTGTACAAATCTTGTAACCTATGGAATATTTATATGCTAGTGACTATAAAAGAAAATAAGGTATGGGAACGTCATGTTAAGGTGAAAGTTGCCCAATTTGGTCTATTACATTTTAACATGAAAGCTGACAATGCTTTTTCTTTCTTTTATCACGCTTAGGATTGGTGTTTTCAGCAATGAATAACACCCACAAATGACAATTCTGTCTATTTTTCATGAGATTTTTATGAGTTTTCAGATTTTAATAAGTGCAAAACATTTTCAGGAATTTTTCGTATATATTTTGCAATTATAATTACACATAGAATTAGCGCGGGGCCTATGAAAGCGCGAGGCCCACTGTGAACGCATATATGCCTAAGGTTGCAGTGGCCTAAGACCGGCCCTGGTGGTTGGCATTCTCTGGTGACACTTCACATGGCAGATTTCACTGGTTCCAATTTTGAGCTTCCGGTACATGTGTTGTCGCATTCTGTTGTGTCCGGTCCTGAGTCAGAAGATTAGACATTGATCTTGTTGGGATAGCTTATAGTAACTTTTTTAGTAAGCATCATATTTCTTATGATTTGGATGTGAGCTCGTCCATTTCTCATTTATTTTATTTACAATTTCTTCATTTCTTCTGGATAGAGTGCAGAGTTTATTTGTGAGTTAGTTCTCCCATTCTTGGCAAGTGTGTCAGCCTTCTCATTTCCTTCTAGTTGTATATAGGCTTATAAATAACAATTATTTAATAATAATATAATCAAATAACCTTAGAATCTATTGTTTAACTAAAATATCTACAACAATTATTTTTTTGGTGTCTCTGTGTGTAAGGTACCCCCTGAGGTAGGCAGCTGGACATCATGTCCACTTGCCACCATCTCACAACGCCTCTGCATACAAAATATATAATATAAATTTATAAATATTTTAGCATTGATTTAAGTAATAAAAAATGCATTGGCTCTATTATTTGCGATGAGAGTTTTAATTTAAAACATGAAAAATAGTTTCTAATATTTTGTTCCTCTTACTAATGAAACTTTCAGACCAGTACTAGTATGGTCTATAACCATTTTTTTAAAAATTAAATACACAAGGTTGCATGCAAGAGAAGATGGCAGTCACCAAGTTTGTATCGCAGGACTAACTGAAACAGAAGCAACATCAGTTACTTCCCTTGTACAGGTAATTCTTGAACTTTACTTTAGTGTAAGCCTTATGAATGGAACCCATTAAGAAAAAATCTGCAATATTTTAAATAAATTGCATCTTTTCAAAACTCTTGTTCTAAAACAAAAATATTGATTAGCATTAATATGCAACATCGTTAACCACAACTTTTAACAATAAATGTGTCAATCAAAGACTTTTTTTACTCATATATTGATTTGAAAATACATTTTTATTGTGATAATTTTTTTTTCTTTATGATAATTAGATTTTAGAATATGGAAATTCTGTGAGAAGTAAAGGAGCTACAGGTGTCAATCCAGATTCTTCCAGATCTCATGCTATTTTACAACTGGATATAAGAAATGGGGAAGATATCAAAATAGGAAAGTATGTATATTTCTGTAGACTCTTTTTGGAATTTGAAATTTGAATACATATCACAGATAGACAATAATGAATTTACCTCTCACACATGATGACATTATTAAATTTCTGTTTGATGAACAGAATATCTTTTATTGACCTTGCTGGGAGTGAAAGAGCTTCTGATGTTACAGATACTGATAAACAGACACGAATGGAGGGGGCCGAAATAAATCAAAGCTTGCTAGCAGTAAGTTTAATTAAAATATTTTATATAAAAAAATGCTTCGGAAAGAATTTACAGGTAAATGGATGCCATATTTTGAAAGTTGATACGATTATGAAACCTATTTTATGTATTCTCAATTCACAGCTGAAAGAGTGTATAAGATCTATCGACCAAGAAAGTAGGCACACTCCATTTAGACAGAGTAAATTGACTCATATATTAAAAGATTCTTTTGTAGGTAACTCTCGAACATGTATGATCGCCAACATATCACCTACACAGTCATCATGTGAAAATACTATCAATACACTTCGTTATGCAGACAGGTACATAATATTTTTGTTTGATATTTGATAAATTGTAAATGTATACATTAAAATCACATGAAAATAACCCATACATTTGCTAAAAAATAGCAACTTACTTATCATTTTTTTTTTATTTTTAAGAGTGAAAGAGTTAAAAAGAGAAGGTGTTCGTTCCAGTTCAGTTGGACAAGCTATGAACTTATTAATGAACATTCCTCCCACTGCTCCTTCAGTATTTCATCCATCAAACATTCTTTCAACCTCAACACCACAAAGGCAGACAACACATTCCAGACGAGACAGAATGAATGACATTGTAATTGACCCATCTGAAACACCAATAAGAGGACACAATATGCCCAGGTGGACACCTGTCAAAGATGGATCTAAAAATAGAAACATTACTTCACCAAGTCCCAACACAATGAGTCGCCATGAAAAAAGCCTATCATCAGCACCAGCTGTTCCTCCAGGATCATCAGCACCAGCTGTTCCTCCAGGATCATCAGTCAGGTTTTCTACTCATGCCACAGCTGCATCCCAGGGTGCCTCGGCACCTCCACCAGACGCCTCTCCAAGTGAATCAGATGTTACGGACACAGATTCCTGCAATGTGACCCATCCCATAAACAATAAATACTCTAGCTCAAATAGACCTGTGGCAAAATCATCTGACACAGAATTTGAATTCCCAACTTCAGATTTTAATGACCTCAATGACTTAAATCGCTCTGGTCAAAATCAGGCAATATTGTCTCAGCCCCTACCCGCCACAGAAGACCAAGCTGTATCTGCTGCATCAGCATCCATGGAAACTGTAATCTCTGGCATTATAAGGGCACCAGCAGTCAAACCAGTGGTGTACAAGTCAATGGACCCAGGTGCAGAAATTGTTGCAGAGAACTCTACTAACTCACCAGGCTACTTTCCTTTAGCTTCAAACGTCTCACAAAATTTTACTCCTTCTTTAACAAAAGCAGCTAAGCTGACAGAGCTTGAAGAATCTGAGAGAGACTACAAGAAGTCTTTAATTCAAGAACTAATGAGCAGTAGTGATGACAGCATTGATGATGAAGTCCTTCTTGATGAAGATACTAACTCCGAAATACCAGAGTTACAAAATCAAAATGTTTCATCCATTATTCCAACAGTTGGCTTACGAAATAACAATGTTATGATTCCGTTACCAGCAGAAAGCAGTGATCTAACTAAATTTACACAGAGAATCCCTTTTAAAGCATTTGAGCTGAAACCTACATGCTTAAATGAGTTAACCAGCAAGCCCATTTCTCTTATAACTCAGCAGCAAGACATACCATTACCTAGCACACCCATATCTCTTACTAATCACAATAGGCCAGGATCTGCTCAGAGCAAATCTCCAGCACCAAATACTGGCTCCTCAGCAATAGATGCTCCAAACATTTTGACTCAGCAAGAGCAAATACCAGTTCGGCAGCTTCCAAGGCCTAAAGCAAAAACCCATAATTCTGAACCAAACATCATTCCTCCTTATCCAGTTCAACAAATCTCTAAGTCTCCTCAGATGATTACAGTTGACTATGATATGGATCAAAGTCCTGGACTGCAGCATCACAGTGATCCATCAGAGTTTCGATACCGGTCGACCGTTTCACAATCTCCCACAGGGGAACACAGTGATGACTCCACAGACAGCGTTCGGCAATCTTTTTCAGATCAGGGTCAAGGTGGTTACAGGCATTTCAAAGAGAGAGAAGTTGTTAATATGCGCAAAGAGAAAAGTGACCCAATGTTGGCATTGGATATGCAACGCAAGAAACAAACATTGCCAGATCCTCAGAATTTTTCAAAGTAAGTTGGTTGCTTGTACCTTATGTTCTATCTTGCTATTGCGTTATGTTATTCTGTTTTAGTTGTAGTGTACTCATCCTCTACATATGAAAAAAAAAAGTTCTGTTATAAGTAAAGAACAAAGTATGATACTTTTGAACACTAATTAATTCAACATTTCGATATCAGTGGAATAAGATTTTTAATTAAAATATGATATTCTTTAAACTAAACTGACAAACTGTAGGCTTATAAAAGAATCATGACTCTATCATTGCTCCCTTTATATAGTTTTTTTTTGGCCCACAAATTTCCCGATCTTTCCATAGAAGCTTTGTAATGTCACAAGAATTTTGTAAGCTTCTTCTAACCATAATCATCATCCTTCTAGTTGAAGTTCAAAACAAAGTTCAAGGCTAGGCCACTTCTGCTACTTCGACTTGTGACACACATTTTTTTAGTTTATGTTTTTTACTTTGAATCAAAATTATATTTTAGAAATTTACTAGCTCAGTATGGGCTATGTCCATTTTAGTTACCTTTTTTTTGTACAACAATTGTTAACAATAAAAATGGCTAAAATTTGCATTACAGAATTTTAACAAGGAGTAATACTCCAAAATCTGTAAGGACTAATAAAGAGGCTAGTCTGAAGGTTTCGCATAATGATATAGTTTCAATGAAACCTTCCCTTGTTGAAAAACAAATGACTCCACCAGAAGAGAGCAATGAAAATAATAAGATGGGCCAGTCATCACACATCAGCCCTAGATCTGAGCAAACTATTGACTTGGAAAAAGACAATCGGAAAAAACAAGTAGAAGATACCAGACCAAAAGGAAAGCAACTGCCACAAGTTCCATTTCTGAGACAAGATGTTCCATCTAAATCAAAGTAAGAATGTTTTTCAAATATTTCTGCCATTTAGTTAAATATGAAGATTTGTTTCATATTCCAATTGATAACATATAGAATAATGAATGAACTAAAAAAGAAGAGGTAAATAATATAAATATGAAATTATCAAGATTTTATTGCTCTTCTTTGCTGACAATGGGTTAGTAATAGTAAAAAATAGAGAAGAATTTTATGAAATTTTAATGGATTTAATGAAATATTTTGGGTATTCATCTTTCATGGTTGACTTAGATTTTCTCTCGAAGTCCGCAAAATAGGGGCCGTAAATCCCCTTGAAAAACTTGCAAAGTAGTGAATCCATGAAAGATGAACTGTGAAGTAGTAAGGGTTTGTTGTATTCTATTTTAAAATAATAGAACTATCAAGTAACTTGTTTACAATTAGTACCTTTTTTTTTAATAATAAATATGAGAGAATACATGTTTGTTCTGCTATACTATTGTATGTTATACACTTAAATGCATCATGTCCTTGTGAATATTTATGTTATCTTCACAAACTAGCCTTCAATATTTTTTTATACTAATGCTAACTTGTGACTGTTGCATGGAGATTTAGTTCTTAATATCAATACTTTCAAACAGCTCAGTGATTGTGACAGAAAAGCTTATGGCTGGTGCTGTGTTCTCCCCTATTCACCCTCAACCAGTGACCAACATGGAAAAGAAGTTGCATGCTGATTCTATTACAATACCATCTGCTACTATGCAAGCAAGTCCTGCACCATCTACTGAAAACACAGTTGCTAACAGTGGGGGTGAACATAATGAAGCTCTTCAGAAAGAAAGGTATGAAAATTAGTTTTCTTCAATATTTGACTTGTAAATTTCAGAATTGTTCTATTCACTTATTATGCAATCGTAATTAGAACAATAATTTTTCCCATATTTATCTTGTAGAATACGATTAATCACATCCCATGAAGACCAACTTGCTGCAGTCACACAGCTGTGTAAAAATGAGATGCGTCTGCTACTAAATGCAAAGAAAATATCAGGCAAAAGAGTGAGTCACATTTTCAGCATCCAGTCAAACTTACAGACTTAAATTTTAACTATCTTTTCATATCCTATCACAGTCCGCATATATAATTTTCTTGCCTTGGATAACTTCTTTTTTTGGAGAGCTCTGTGGAGTAGAGTAGAGAATGGATCATTGACTGACCCTTATCCCTTGGATATCATGGCTAGACTTAGATGTTCTTTTGACTTCAACATTGAAGCAACAAAAAAATGACAGAAAAGTTCCTTGATATTTTGGGTTTTTGGCACATCTGCACAATTTAGACCATGTTGTCCCCATAATCCCTCAAGGGTTACTTCCCCTTTATAGCTCAAGAGCTTAATGTTATACAGCTAAGTTATTAAAAATAAGGTCCATCATAATCTCAAATATTAAAAATTTATATAATTTAATAAAAATCTGTTGTAAATATGTATATATTAACTTTTTTAACAAAATCCTTTTAAGAACTAGAATAATCATTTTTGATATTTTAAAAATATGTATATATGTATATATATATATACTATGCCCGATCTAAAATCCTATACATTAAAAGAAACATTCCTTGGGAAGGAAATGGTTCAAATTTGTAAAGTGTGACTAAATCAAAACCTTTTAGTAAGAATCCATCACTCTATTCGTCTCGAATTGGTTAACGGACAAAGACCTGTAAAATAAAAACTGGTGGTCTGGACACATGACGCCCACTGAACTAAAAAATGTCTACAACTTGAAGGTTACAAGTTTGAAACTGTGTAAAGATTGTTCAGTACAAAATTACATAATTATTCCCTTTACTTATATCCTCAGGGTTTTGATGAATATGTTCGACGTGTGGATGACATCTTGCAGCAGAAGCTGAATGTGATTGCATCACTCCATGAAGAGATCTCCCTGTATATCACAAACAACACACAAAGTCACTCTGTGGCTGTTTCTACTTCTTCTATTAACAGTGCTTCATCCAGTTATGACAGTCATTTACAGTTTGTCAGCACAAACAGATAAAAACCACTTCATATTTCATTCAGTGTTAATCTTATATGTCACTTTTAGTAACCGATAGCTGCTTTGCATTTCATAGAACTATTGTCTCAAAAAAAAAAAAAATTGTAAATTATTTTCATTATTTCATCGATGAAAAATCATACACAAATCTCCCCCCCCCTCCAAGAAAAAACAAAAAACAACAAAACAACCAAATCCCAGTGTCTGTGAGATATATCACCATGATGTAAATATTGATCTGCATTAGTTTGTCACTGGAGAATCTCTTGTATAGAAACCAATAATGTTTTACTGGCCTCTTGAACTTTTTATTTGTATGACAATTCTTTATCATATTCTGATCATTCATTGAAATACTAGTGGTTGTGCTTAATGGGACAGATTGTATTTTACAAAATCATGTTTTGATCATTTGAAATCCAAAACATAAGATAAAGCAAGTCTTTAAAGAGTCTTTTAAAAACTTTGAAGGGATTAAAGTGTTTAAGTATGTGTCTCCAGGCTAGATTTTATTGCCATTAATCTTTATCCTAAGATCTGTACAAGCAGTTGAGGATAAAACATTTTTAAGTTGAATATATGATTTAATATTATCTGTGACTTTGTTTCACTGCTGTCTGTGGGCTTTTTTTAAATACTGTCCTTAGTTTTGCTTTAAAGAAATTTGCATTCACTGTGCATATAAACTATGAATACTGTCTGTAGCTTTGCTTGAAAGAAATGTGCATTCGCTGTATATATAAACTATGAATATTGGTCACTGTAGTTTGAACTTATCAACATGTTGGTAATTCACACAGAAACTTGTGAGTAAAATAAAGTATTTAAAATACTTGAAATTATGTTGTTAATTTGATAACAAAAGAAGCTTTAAGTTCATTGTGTATATCACATGACCTAAAGTTTGTCCCATTTCATATCAAAGATAACAGTTCTGCAGGATCCAATATCTGAGCCAGAAGCTGGACTGGTTAGAAGGCTGTTTAAGACAGATGTCATTACAAGAACAACCTTATGGAACCTGTGCTGGCAGAAAATAATAAAAGGTTCTGTTGTTATGTGTGTCAGTGCAGCTCATAATGAACACAAAAAAAACTCCTAGATACAATTCAACAAATACTTCAGGAAATATTAACAGAGTGGTTTATTTTTATATAGCCACAAAGACTGAGGGTAAAAAAGTTTCAACAAGATTGATTAGGTTCATGCAATGACAATAATGTACAAGTAAATTTGATTAGTAACCCGTTTTGATAAAAAAACATTATCCAAAGTACAAAAAAAAATGTAAAACAAAAAAAAGGTACTATTTTATTAAGTGAAAAAAAAAAATTAAACATCTTTTTATGACATCAGTATAGAACACAATCTTAATAAAATAACAAAAAGTAAAATTATTCTTTTGTGAATTTGGGTTAATGAAAACTGCTACAAATTTGAGGTAATAGAAAAATGGTACAAACCTATTATGACTCAATCGATTCAAATAAACTAAATAATGAGTTATATAATAACTTTTTAAACAAAATCCTTTTAAGAACTAGAATAATAATTTTTGATATTTTAAAATTTGTTTTCACTGTTTTTTTATCACTTCAAACTAACCATCAATACATCTTTTCTGGATTTTGTTTTTAAAGGCAGAAAATAACTGTTTTCAAGTCACAGATAATTAAGTTTTGTTTAGTTCCTACTTGAGAAAAAGAAGAACCACATCATGTACAGTGTATTCCCTTGACTTTTGTGATGGATACATTCCAAGACCGCCTGTGAAAGTCAAATTTCATCTAAGTGGAGATGTAGTATTTAATCTCATACATGTACAGTATTTTTTAACATGAACAGTGCTACAGAACAACTTCTAACATTTTAAACTCTTAATAACAATTTCCCAGTTCTATTAATAACCTTTACATGTTGTTTCTTTTGAAACATTCCTGAAATGTTAAGTAATTTTTTGAAAGGGCCATACAGTACTGTAAGGAATGCTGCATTACAGTATAAAAAGAATTGGTGAGCACAGAAAGTATACTGTTACTAGAGCAACATAAAGAACAAGGGGAAACAACAGAAAACGCAGCCTAACAGCACAAACTAAAATAAGAATCTAATGTAATGTAATAGTAAAACTATTCACAAATACACAGAAATTTTGGCGGGATGCAGGCTGGTATGTGAGAATGATTCCTTGTTTGGTACTGTGACCTAAAGCATATTCAACCATATGATGTGCTACACTGCTTTTTTGGCCACAGCACCTGGAAAGTTTGGCAATGATGTATTTAGTGTTTTTTTCACCAATACTGTACATATACATCAGGTGGCTGTGAGAAAACCTGTGGTCTTAAAAAAGTGTGGATTGTTTCCATTAATATACTCATGGTGTAGCCATTCCATGAAAGTCTGACTTGCAGTAGTTAGATAATTAGTAAGCAACATTGTAAGAACATTTAGTTACAAAAACATTTTACTTAAATAATGTAAATGAATAGCTTATAGAATTGTTATCTTGAAATATACATTATTTTATTGATAAGAAAATATAACAGAAAAGTTGCAATATAACTTGCACAGATGATACTTTGCTAAAGATAAGATACTAAGCACTGATATATAAAAACCTCCAATTAGAGATATGCTCTATCTACTTGTAAAAATTAGATATTCAAAGTTGCAGTTTTACAATCATAGTGCTGAAACTGCTAATCAAAGAACACAGATGAATAGATATAGATACAAAATTAACAGTAGAGAAAATGTTTTACAACAAAGCATATTGTTTATTGTCAGGTTTTCCTTTTATTCTGCAATGACAAGCCAAACACATTTGTTACTAGGCCAAATTGATTTTTCCAAAATCAGGACAATATTGGCAAAAAGCTTAGGCCAGCTGTAACATATGTTATACAGATGTTACTTTTACAAAGGTTGAAGTTATGAAAGGAGTGGTCAATAGAAACATTCAAACTGGTAGTATATAGGACTTTAAATAGAATTAATTTAAGACCATACAGAAAAGATTATTTAATTAATATTATTAAAGATTTTCACCTTGTATTCTATTGAAACTAATAAAAAAAATAAAGCAGCTTTTCTCAAAAGGTGCCACTAAAAATAGCAGCAAACAAGTAATATAAATTAAAAAAAAAACAAGGTGAAATAGAAAGTGATTCTTTTCCTTGCATTTTCAATTTTCCTATTCAAATGATTAATAAAAAAGAGAAAAAATTGGCAGAACTGGAGACTGTACCCATGACATTCAAGTTTGGAAAAAATGAAAAAATACTTGTTTGTTTTGTGTACATGTTTCATATATTCCTTCAGAG
Source organism: Biomphalaria straminea (assembly GCA_021533235.1). NCBI lineage: Eukaryota > Metazoa > Mollusca > Gastropoda > Planorbidae > Biomphalaria > Biomphalaria straminea. The sequence goes on from JADKLZ010000003.1 coordinate 50,710,612, forward strand.
TTGAAGATAATTTACATCCTAACCTAAACCTTTTACAGGACAATGGGGATGGCAGTGGGGTAGGATATTAAATAGGATTATCAAGACCGTAGAATGAAAGTCCATACCGCACGACCAGGCAGCAGATAATCAGCCTTGTTATTAGCAAGACACTATAACCAACTAATATGACTGGTCAAACAAATATAAATAAACATAAATAAAAACATAATCAAGATCTAAAAATAACATCAAAATAAATAGGAAATAAATATGGCCACAATAAAGAATCTTTTCACATAATGTAATATCATTACTGAAGTGATCTTTCGGAAATTTTAATAGAATATGTTATTTATTTTTTTTTTATTTGCAAAATTTCAGCTCTATGGTATGATGATAAAAAGTTGTCAGAATAAATTATTCAAATTTTTCTTTTAATTTTTTTTTTTGACTACCATTATGACAAAAGTGTGAATTAATAGTAGTAACTGAAAAAAGCACCACCACACATACCAAACAACTATTTTCAGAGTAAAAAGTCAAAACAAAAATATACGCACATAATACTGTAAACTATCAGCTTATCATAAATCAGCTGTCTCAAAAAATCAAGGCTATAAACTTCAGTTTTGTAATAACATGTCTACAATGATTTCTGTTTTAAAACATTCCAATTTTAATTCACCTTACAAACACCAATATTCTTAAAGCGACTACAGACCAATGAAGTAAGGAGTAGATATTGTATTGGAGGTAAGTTAGTGTATATCTATATAAAAAAATAAAAATAATTTTAAAAAATTGGGTCAACAAAAATGTGTTATTGAATTGAAAACTTTATGGTACACTACAAAATCTTACTGACGATTCAAGATGTTTACTGACATCGACCAACAGGGGTGTTTATAAAAAAAAAATATAATCAAATCAAACAGCAAACACACAAATTTGTACAACAAAAATAATTTTGTGAAATGTTTTAAATAAGGCTGTGATGATTTTCACTCAAGAAAAAAAATAATTGAAAAAACAAACAAACAAATTTTCTTCCCAAATTATTGTCTCTATAAATCTTTGTTGTATTAATATTTGTTCCTTATTTTAATAGTAATTTGTCTATAAATTGATGGTTGTTTTATAAACAAGCTTTCCTTTAGAATTTAAACTTTTATGCTCTAACAGAGTCAAAAATTATACTGGACGGAGGGATGAACTTGTTTACTATGACAGTATTCAGATCTGCTTACCATAGAATTTTCACTCTGTTCTATTCAAAAGGCAGAGAAATATAATAAAATGCACAATTATGAATGAAAATCAAGTTTTAATATGATATTGAAACAAAATAGAGCAAATAAATTGCATATAAAAAGCAAGTGTAATATTCCATTGAATGTATAACACAAAAATTGCCATTTGCAGTTTATAAAAAAAAATTATCAGTTCAAATATAAAACAAAATGGAGCAATAATATTTGTGGCAAAAGCAAGAAGAAAAAAAAAAGATGTAAATAAAATGTTCTGCATAAAATAAAATATATTGCATACGTCTCCTAATTGGCGACTAGTAGAGACAGTAAATGGATTTTTAAGTACACTAATCCAGCTTCTCATGAACAAAAAATGTCTAATGAGTTGATCAAAATATTTCAACCCAAAGGTTGACCTTAGAGTGATATGAACAAAAAGGATCTATATTGGTCAACACCTTTTCATTAAGGGTAACTGATATTTGCTAATATCATTTTCATTATTCTAAAGTAAATATAATTTTTATAATTTTTAAATATCCTTTTTCTGTTTAATTTTATTTTATTGTTTAAATAAATTTGACTTTTAATTGCTTTTGGTACATCAATGAGGTCAAATGCTAATGAAAGATAATTATTTTAATAATCCATATATCAACTGTAAAAGTTTTGGTTTCAAAGACATTTTAGAAATATTCATTAAGTCTGTGCTGTGACCTCATTACCAGAATACTGACATGAATAGTTTTTAAGTCTACTGTAAAATTAATTCCAAATACAAGTCAATTTTTCTGGAATAGATATGTTACTTGACATAGGTATAGAAGGTATAGAAGTCTTACAATTGTCTATCAAAATAATTATGCAATAGTTAATTTATGTTGACAATTTGATTGAGTCTAAAGGAAATTCTGAATTAACAGAATACAGTGAATCAATGTCTGAGTAATTGAGAAAGTTGAGAATAATGCTTGGAATTTTACAGGACTTCATTATTTGATTTCTATATGGACATGAGTTCAAAGTGATCCTGCAAGCTTGTGTCAACAGTAAAGGTTTCGTTATTAAAGAACTACACCACTGTGATAACGTAGGGCTAATCCGTGCCATATGATCAAGACATACGAGGTCAGTCCATTTCCAGCCAGCAGCGCTGAGGTACACAACTAGTTTCATATACAGGCTGTCTCTGCGCTGGCGAGTGTGCCAGTGAGAGTCGATATATAGAGGAAGGCAATCAAATATTTGCTGCAGATCATCTCTGCTACCGTGAGATTTTATTAGCTTGATAGTAAAGATGGAAACTAACTCCAGGAATTCATTGAACAAGTGACCATCATACAGGGCCTGGTTGCGATGGAGTTTCAGAAGTAATAGAGTGTGAAGCTTTAAAGAGTTGGAATGATTTATGACCATATGAATCAATTGTAAAATGAAGTCATCATCCTTAAGCTTTAAGGCTGTTCTGATGACATAAAGCATTGCCCCTTGGCTGGCAGGCTCTGCACCTGCTTCAAGCAGCATTTCTAAAATGTTCCAGCATGCACCTTGGTGCATGTCTTCTTGCTTGTCATAAACCATTACCTAAATATAAGAACAGAGTATACAGCATTGAAGAGACTAGGAAATGGAATATATACTACTACACTATTGAATTCAATCTATATCACAGACTAAATTAATTACTATCAACAAACTAACCACTGCTTTCAATTCCTATATGTAAATTCACCTAAGATGAATCCAATCCTTTAAAGCAGTGATGCTCAACCTTATTCGGCCGGCTGGCCATTTTAATTTTCGACACTCGTGTCGCGGGCCACATAACAAAAAATGGAAATAGACAATAAGCATTTCTGTTAGAAACCTGTGAATATAGTATTTACATAAATTCATGAGAAGTTTATCCTAAACTACTTTTAAATATCCGGCTGCATAGATGAGATGCCAAGATGGAGCCTTAAATCTAGAATCCTAGACGTTGGTCCGTGAGACAATTAAGTAACAGGGTTTCGCATGATTCATCACTGAAAAGGTTTGTCCTCACACATAAATGCTTGTAATTCTTGTGATAAGATAAGATAAGATAATTTTATTGATCCAAACTAATGGAAATTCAGTTTGATTACAATTGACAACCTCAGCGTAACTACTGTACAAAAACAATGTTGATGACAATTCGAACAACATTCACATACGAACACACATACACATTCACAACCAGCGCTTTATGATTTTAACTTCACTTCTATGTACTTCTCGATGACAGCTGACCTCGTAACACTCTGACCGAAAGTGGGACAAAGGAGTTTTTAAATCTTTCAGTTTTAGTCTTGATGAAAAGGAGACGACCACTTCGTTCAGATCTTATATAACAGTGGTTTAATGGGTGCAGGTTGTCTTTAAGAATCGTGAGTGATTTGGAAATGCATCTTTCTTGGAAAAGCTCTTAAGAGATGGTAGCTGTACTTGAGTAAAATACGATGCTTTTTTAATTAGTCTATTTATTCTAAGTCTTTGTGCCAGTGAAGGCCATATACAATCATTGTCAACATCTGTTTTAGGAGATTTAGAAAAGTTTATGCAAGTATCACGGAGTAGAAATCAGTTGCCTGAATTACTTGAAATTTGTCAAGGAAGGATGTTTAGTTTTGTAAGCAAATCAGTTTCAGTTGCAGCTCTGTCTGGCTGCAGATGGAAGTTCAAAAACGACGAATATTGTTTGAACATGATCATCATCAGTTGGTCCAGACTGATCATCTGTCCACATAGATTGAATAATTCAACAAAACCACAGAGGCTCGATTCCATTTGAATTCTAATAGTTAATGCTGTCAACCATACTTGTTCACCATCAGAGTTCACTCTCACTAATTTCTCCAAGGGAAAAAGATTCTCTGTGATGGTTGAAACTTCTTTGACAGTGCTTCACCACTGGTGATCCCATGCATGCTCTTAATAGCTACTACTCTGATTTTGAAACTGTTGTTTTAATCGCCAATAAATACCAAAACTTTGAGAGGTATCAGATATATCGACACGTTAGCGGAAACAGAAAACAGCCATACAGCCGACTCATTTCTCCTCAGCCCTCCACTCTAGGTGTAATCTTACAATCACGTCTCAAACCAAGAATGCCGCCTTATTTATGCATGTTTGGTTTCAAAAAGCTGTTGTATGTTATGCTCTTTAAAAAGAGCCACTATTTCTATATAAATAAATACGTTGGTTTACTGTTTGTACCAATCCATTTATCCTACTTAGGAAAAGATATTTTAAAATCTTTTTTTTTGGACAATGGATTTCTACACTTTGTGCCGATGTTTCGGCGGGCCAGATAAAACAACATCGCAGGCAGAATGTGGCCCGCTGGCGTATTTTGGGCATCACTGGTTTAAAGGCTAACATTTTTAAATTCTCCTTTTAAAAGTATTGTTTCTAAAATCTTTTTTTTTTTGACATTATAGTTAACATCCAGTCTATGCTTTAAGGTACTTAAAAATAGTTCTTATATACACTAAGAGGAAATTGATGTTTATGTATTTTAATTTTTTTATTGACTATGCTTTGTGCTTTAAGAAAATTTTTTTTACAGTGGTTACCTTTTAATGTTCTGTCTTATTTTCTAATTAAAGAAAAACTAAATAGTTCACAATCAAGATCTGAAAACAGGGGAAGAATCTGAAAACAGGGGAAGACTTAATAGTTCATATGATCTGAAAACAGGGGAAGACTTAATAGTTCATATGATCTGAAGACAGGGGAAGACTTAATAGTTCATATGATCTGAAGACAGGGGAAGAATAAATAGTTTATTATCAAGATCTGAAAACAGGGGAAGAATAAATAGTTTATAATCAAGATCTGAAGACAGGGAAGATTAATTAACACTTTTTAGGGCTGTAAGACATGCTTTACAATTCCATGGTTTGGAATAAAGATGTTATAGAAGAATTCTAGGCACAGCATACAAAGCATCACAAACAAGAGAATCTGAATATGGTAATTGGGCCCCATGATGACATTCTGACCTCTGGCAAAAATGTACAGCCATGTCAGAAGACATGCTGGGAACAGTACCAGTAAAAAGATTGAGAGACAGAAAAAAAAAGACAACATCAAGGAATACTGCACAATCTACTAAAGAAATCTTTCAGCAAGTGATGAGGTAGGGAGATTAAGTAGGATATAGTCAAGAGGATAAGTGGGCTCCATTTAGTCAAGAGGATAAGTGGGATCTAT
>JADKLZ010000003.1:50745521-50759862 GCA_021533235.1 Biomphalaria straminea
AAAAACTATTTCCGGAAAAATCGGAAATACGTAGAACCACAAAAAGAGAAACGTCACATATCGTTGTTAAGTCTTAGTAAACAAACAAGATGGAACCCTTGTTAAGTATTGGGAAATAAACATTATGAAACCATTTTGTACAAATCATTTCCCTTCTATAAATGAGTATCTAATGGAACATTTTCGCACATGCGATGATCCAACGTAAGTATGTATCGATGGGTCCTGCGTGCGTGGGGATCCTTCCGGCGTTTCTATTTCTCACCCTACCAACAAACGCCTTCTTTTCATTCCTCCCAATGTTCCAGTACGAGATGAATTGCTCAGTTCACTGTAAATGCAGAGACAGCACTCTAGAAAGTAGCATGAAACAATACTACTTCAAACATTTGCCCATCATGGGGGCTGTGTATAGGCCGGACATACAGAATTTTGACATTAAGTCCGATTACATGAGCTTCTTGGGGATTTTCGCGCCGATTCTTCATAACATAGCGCTTGTGACATGTGAACTGTCCGACGGACGTAACCACACGATCACCTCTTTACTGAACGGCGTGGACCACGGCATGTACACCGCTCTTGATGTGAAGTGCATCAAGAAGGAAACGATTATCTGGGACATCCCTTCCTGGCACACATCCTTCAACATCTTCGTCAGCGACAACTGCAACGTCACCACGTACAAAGACTCACTAATCGTGGTCCCCATGAATATGTGGATAATGGACATAGAAGCCGGGGGTGAACACGTGATGAAAACCATTGACCTGAGCTACACTCTTAACACACTCTCGCTAGCACTAGCGGGGTCCAGAAGCAAGTCCATTCCTCAGAAGTGGAGCAACGCCTACATGTATTCAGTGACATTGCTAAGCTTTAAAGATAATTGGTTAGAAGATTTTAATTGCATCATAACTCTTACAAAAAGACTCGACACACTTAACCTGGAGGGCAATGTCATGACACGCTTCCCAAAGTGTCTCCTTGATTCCAAATACGTCTTCCTTAACTACCTGTCCCTTGCCCACAATCGAATTCAAGACCTATCGCCAATGTACGCTTTGCCTGGAAACAATGGCGTACCGGACATCAATATCATTAACCTAAGCTATAACGATATTAGTGAGGTACACTCTTTACGAGATATGGGCCGGCTAAAAATCCTAGACTTAAGCCATAATAAAATCCACGAGATATCTGAGAACGCCTTTGTCAACCTGAAGCACCTAAACAAACTCTTACTCGCTAATAACAGACTCTTTAAGCTGGACCTACAGATGCTCCTGCCTAGCAGTAATCTGGAAAAGCTGGATGTTAGTCACAATTACATACTGTCCGTGAATGAAGCTAACATTGTAAACATCAGTAAAACTACGCTCGAATTGGATTTACAGTACAATAGATTGTCCAACCCACCACTAAAAGACTGTAGGAAATTGATACCTACAAATACGAACCTCAAAATTCTATCCGCCTACAATCCTTATTTGTGTGACTGCAGTTTCATTGGGTTTGAGTCGTGTATGAACTGGCTGGAAGAACAAAACAAAAGTTCCGTGAACCATGTTTTCCAAGACTTGAACCAGATGAAGTGTTCTTCACCGCCTAGTAATAAAGGTATTACGATTCGAGACTTGAACTTTCACAGGTACTGTGTGGTACTGGACGACTGTCCCCCGCCTTGTACTTGCTATTTACAGGAGAGGGATATTTTAAAAATAAACTGTTCGTCAAGACGATTCCTAGAGATGCCGGTCATCATTCCTAATTTGACCAACGTCTATACAATTCTTTACCTCGACCACAACCCGCTACAGTCATTAAACTATCAGCCGTATTTGAGTCGATTGTCAGAGATTTACATTGATAATTGTTTACTGACAACAGTGACCCCATCTGCTATAGCAGCTCTCAAAAACATTAGAGTGATGACCCTGCACGACAATCTCCTCCAGAAACTTCCGACCAGTACCAAGAACATTACTTTGGAAAAAGCCACGAACATAACTTTACACAATAACAGGTGGGCGTGTTCATGTGATAGTCTTTGGCTGCCCCAATGGATTAGCAGGCACAAGGCAGTCCTTTGGAAGCCAGGGAATATCATATGTGACTACTTCCAAAAACCCTTGGAGGACGTGAGCGAGGCAGACCTGAACTGCAAAAGCTGGTCGGCCATGGACAATTTCTTGACTTTAATCCTCTTTGTGTTATCGAGCGTTGCCACAGTGATAATATTCTTCTGCTACAACACAGATATTTGTGCTATAGTGTATAGTAAGCTGGGAATAGATTTTAACTCCAGATTGTTATACGGGGACCAGTATTGCCCTTTCGACATTCTCATTTCTTACGGGCAAGACAACTATAAGTGGGTAGTTGACATATTCGTCCCTTACCTCGAGAAGAACCCCGGAGGGTATCGTGTATGCTTAAACCACAGAGAATTTCCGTCCAGCGACTGCGTTCTGGAAACCTTACCAACCGCTGTGCGCTTAAGTCGCTGCGCTATTCTCGTCCTGAGCAAAGAATTCCTTCAAAAAGAGTGGTGCATGCTGGAAGTCCGAGTAGCGATCCAACGCCTCCTGCTAGTGGGCAGCAAGTTGCTGATCATATGCATGGATAAGGTAAAGGTGGACGAGCTATCCCCAGAACTAAGAGCCTACATCAACACACACCATTACCTGAGATTAGATGAACACGGCTTTTGGACGAAGCTGGACTTGTTTCTGCCACGAAAACTCCTACGGAACCCGGAGCCGGTCGTGGAAGACCCAAGCTTAGCCGCCGGTGGCGACTGTGCGTCCAAAAGCATCGACAAGTGCGAAGAGAACGAAGGTACGGACTGCACGGAAGCTTTGAACTAGACGTGTGTTACTTCTGACAATCTGTAGACTGTCCTCGATACCCTCTTCTACAATTACACTGCACTGCTAGTGTTTGCGGATACTGGCGTTTGAAAACATCTCGATAGATAGAACTATAAATAAACTTTCTAGCATTTTTACATACTTGCTTGTTACCTAAAAGCATACTTACAAAAAATGTGCCATCATACACTCGTAGATATATCATTATGCATTTTTGAAAATATTTTCTTCTTAATACAAATTTTGTATCGATGTCAAACATTGTTTAATTCAGTACTTTACGTTTAATTTTTTTTTTTCAAAAACATATCGCTTCCATTGTTACTGAAGCGTTCTTTTACTTTTTTTTAAATAGTGAGTGTGGAACAATGGATTAGTTATCATTAGTTGATGGCGAATAGTTGATAGTGATTAGTTGATAGTGACTAGTTGATGGTGACTAGTTGATAGTGACTAGTTGATGGTGACTAGTTGATAGTGATTAGTTGATGGTGACTAGTTGATAGTGACTAGTTGATGGTGACTAGTTGATAGTGATTAGTTGATGGTGATCAGTTGATGGTGATTAGTTGATAGTGATTAGTTGATAGTGACTAGTTGATAGTGACTAGTTGATGGTGATTAGTTGATAGTGATTAGTTGATAGTGACTAGTTGATAGTGACTAGTTGATAGTGACTAGTTGATAGTGACTAGTTGATAGTGATTAATTGATGGTGATTAGTTGATAGTGATTAGTTGATGGTGATTAGTTGATAGTGATTAGTTGATAGTGACTAGTTGATAGTGACTAGTTGATAGTGACTAGTTGATGGTGACTAGTTGATAGTGCCTAGTTGATAGTGCCTAGTTGATAGTGACTAGTTGATAGTGCCTAGTTAATAGTGACTAGTTGATAGTGATCAGTTGATAGTGATTAGTTGATAGTGCCTAGTTAATAGTGACTAGTTGATAGTGCCTAGTTAATAGTGCCTAGTTGATAGTGCCTAGTTGATAGTGCCTAGTTAATAGTGACTAGTTGATAGTGATTAGTTGATAGTGATTAGTTGATAGTGATTAGTTGATGGTGACTAGTTGATAGTGATTAGTTGATGGTGATTAGTTGATAATGACTAGTTGATAGTGATTAGTTGATGGTGACTAGTTGATAGTGATTAGTTGATGGTGATTAGTTGATGTTGACTAGTTGATAGTGATTACTTGATGGTGATTAGTTGATGGTGACTAGTTGATGGCGACTAGTTGATAGTGATTAGTTGATGGTGATTAGTTGATGGTGACTAGTTGATAGTGATTAGTTGATGGTGATTAGTTGATGGTGACTAGTTGATAGTGATTAGTTGATAGTGATTAGTTGATAGTGAGTAGTTGATAGTGATTAGTTGATAGTGACTAGTTGATGGTGACTGGGGGCGCTGAGTGGTTAAGCATTTGGCTTCCGAACCTGGGGTCCTGTGTTCGCATCTCGGTGAAGACTGGGATTTTGAAGTTCGGGATTTTTAGTCCACCCATCTGTAATGGGTACCTGACTTTAGTTGGGGAAAGTAAAGGCGGTTGGTCGTTATGCTGGCCACATACTGCTTGTTAACCGTTGGCCATAGAAACAGATGATCCTAATATTATCTACCCCGTGGATCGCAAACTTTACTTTTTACATCTAGTTGATGGTGACTAGTTGATGGTGATTAGTTGATGGTGATTAGTTGATGGTGGTGCCATTGTCGGATCCCGACTCGAGGTATTCTGTCATTGCCTGAGCGCCTAAAAACAGCGCAGAAAATTTCTCCAAGATACCCTTCCACCAAAGAGTTTAGACCTGAGCGCTCTGAACATGATAGATGCGCTTTACAAAGGAAATGTAAAAAAAATATATAAATTGTAATTTAATTGTGTGCCAGCTGCACTGATCTGGGAAACTGGAACACATTTTAACACAACACTTCATAAATATATCAAAATAGAACAAAAAAAATAAAATTAAAACATCGAAAGACACATAATTAGTTTTATTTCAAGTAACATGGAAAATAAATTGAAACACACAAAATTAAAGACAAATAATTTTTTAAATATAAATCATGTACAATGTAGTATAGAACTTTTTTTTTCTTAACATCCATTTTGTGTTAAATAGTCCTTGTAGCCTAGAAAGTGACTAAAGTATTAAAGTTTAATTAATTCCAATGTCATTTTATTTTTCTAAACATTCATATTGTAATTGACACACGTCTCTCAGTGCTTCAACTAAATTAATCAACGACCAGCGCTAAAAAAACCCAATACAAACCAAATCCAACATTAAAAAAAATCAAAGTGCAATGTGGCAATTTGAAATCATTATTCAATCCACCATTCTTACACTGAAGGATAACCACACAAGAGGAACAGGAGGACAAACAAAGAAGAAATAAAATTGATTGCGTATGATTGTGTATGATTGTGAGAAGGATGTTAATGTGATGAATGAAGTCTTTAACACTCTTTGATTTGAACTTCTTGTCATCAGAAATCTTCGATATAAAAACCAACAGTGACACAGTACACACTTAAATCCGAGGACACATTTAGAATAAATATGAACATTTTGTTTTTTACACACGTGAGATAGCAGCACTTGGAACATATCAGTTCGACTACACAACCTTTTCCACTTGCTTTCTCAGCAATCTTTTCTTTTATATTCTTTGTCGACCCTCAGCCTAACTTTGAGTTTAAATGTAAAAATGTATCTTCCTAATGACTAACCGCAGCACCTAATACAGAAACGAACAGAACAGACTGGAAATATAATATTGTTGACTCACGATAATCCGACGGTTATGGGATCGTAGGGCTGTCAGATTACCGAAAAAATCGGACTACCAAAGGTTAGTTGGGCTTTAAGGAATTTAACCGAGACCATTCGTTATAAAAAGTCTCAACTCTGACTTGCAACGTCACAACCTGTGGGCAGTGGAGACCAATAGCTCGTTGCCACGTCGTACAGGCGTTACGTAGCAACAGGCTATTGGTCTAAACGGCCCACAGGTTGTGACGTTGCTGGTCAGGCATACTATGACAATTGATCTTGATTTAGGTAAAAAAAAATAATCTATTAATGAATTAATGAGATATTCTTTTAGACTTTAAAAGTTATAAATATAGACACACACACAAAAAAAGACAATTCATTGATCTAACTCAGTGATGCTCAACCTTATTCGACGTGCGGGCCATTTTAACTTTCGACACGCGTGTCGCGGGCTACATCAACAAAAGGTAATAAAAATGAAATTAAAATTCACCTGAAACTATTTGAAACTATTGAATCTAGTACTCACATCAATTAATGGGATATTTAAAGTCTAAAGTCTATTTACGCGTCGAAAAATGGCTTCATTTCTCTACTTTAAATGTGACCAACAATGTAGCTACCATTACCACCAACTTATTTTCTTGTCTCTTTTTGTTAAATATACCCATTGACCTTCCGAGCTCTAGGCGTATTTATACGCGGCTCAAATCAAGAAGGCGTTCATATTTGTTATATAATGCCGCTGTATATGTTGTTTTTGTTTTTTAAACAGCCAGACTTTCTTTACAAATCAAAAATGTTGACTTATTATCATGTTCCACAAAAAATACCATTCACTTTTCCTGTTAGATTGTACAATCTGATTTCCATTTCTTTACTCATAAATGCACACTCGTTAAAGGTCATGGTACCAATACATCAAAGAAAAAGTGAGGGCCCTAACGACGGGAAAGAAACATTTTCAACTTTTTTTTTAATCTTGGAGAATTTTTTCTTTTTTTTTTTTGCCGACCTTTCGGCGAGCGGATGGAACCACGTCCGCGGGCCGTACTTTGGGCATCACTGAATTCTAACTAATATTAAAAACACGACTTTATTGTTCACACATTGTACTAAATTAAAAAAGCCTACCTTTATTCTAAAATTATACGTAACACAGAATACATTAATAACACGAATTTACGTCGGCGCCGCATCGTATGTGTCGGATTGCGAAGTGTCGAATCATCAAGAGTCAACTGTTTCGGAAACAGACCATTTTAAAATACAAACTATTGAAAAGGCTTACGATATATTTAACACAAAAGTGAGATGAAAGGTATGAAAGGCTCAATGTAATGTTCATGACACGTCCACTATCAACTAAATCAACACAAACGTGAAATAATATCACTGAAGTCGAATCCAAAATAGAAACACAGAATCAATATGTCTATGTCTGACTAGAAATCTATAGAGGTTGATAAACAAAACTTTTAAACAATTTTTACAAAATGGGAAATTTCCCATTCTTTGACCTACTTTTGGTAATTCCAATTTGGTCTTGAGATTCTGAGGTAGTTGAAGCGAAAGTATGGACTCTAGAAGGTTTGTGGTTAGGACTCTTGAAGCCTGTCACTTTCTTTGCATCTTTAACTTTAACAGCTGATAGAGGCCTAATAGAGACCTATAGAGGCCTATTATATTTTTTTTACTATATTTAGATCTTTATTAAATCTAATTCTGAAACTATGTTTTGCCTTTTTTCTTAATCCATTAAAAGATTAATTAGAGTTTAGATAAAATAAATATGTAGAACTTGTTTGGTCAAGAGAAACAAATTCAAATTCTTCTCTACCATGTACATGACTTCACATTGAACTGTCTTAGTTTAGGTGAAAGTTTTCAGTGCATTTACTCTAGCAAACATCTACTTTAACCTTTTAATATAAAACAATTCATTGGCATGCTAGTGTAGGCAATACTAAGGTACGCTAAATTAGGTTGACAATATACGTTTTACTATTACAATAGTTATACAGACGTGTGACCAACTTAATTCTTATCTTATAAATTACACACCTTCCATTACAAAGACAAGATATACATGTGTCAAAATCTAGTTGTGCATGCTAATAAGAAACTCTGCTAAGCCATTAACTCCCTGGCTTATTCTGGAGGCCTGTACCATGCTTAAAGAGCACAAGGAAAGAAGGAGCGATTGTGGGTATACTACATAGCATGTGGAATAAAACAAATGTGCCTTTATCTTTGTGTGTATTCCACAACGTTTTGTCTTGCAAGTCTTCTGTCCCGATGTGTTTCTAAATTTAGTGTTTTTACTCATGATGGTACTTTAGCCAAATGCGAATCATTTATTATAAATCTCACCGCTCTATTTTTGGGACTGTCCTAGTTTTAATTCAACTTGAAAAGAAACCGAACACATTAAGTCTAGATCATATATATTTAGAACACAAGGTTTGAAAGTACACTGGTCTAATAAAATAATGTTCTGCAGTACAATATAGGTCAGCTATAATAATAGTGAACAAATAGATGCTATCTTACTAGATTTTTGACAAAGTTCACCACCATAGTTTGCTTAAAAAATTAAAATATTTTGGTATTGATGGTCCATTACATCAGTGGATTAAAGATTTTCTGATAGGAAGAGAACAAACTGTTATAATAGACGGTTCTAAATCAACACCAATAACAGTAACTTCAGGTGCACCCCAAGGAACAGTCTTAGGTCCACTACTATTTCTAATTTACATAAACGATTTACCAAATTGCATTAGTTCAGGAACAAAAGTTAGATGATTGCATAATATATAGGACAATAAAAACAACACAAGATACATAAATTTTACAAAGAGAATTAGATGAATTACAGAAATGGGAATCAAATTGGAGCATGTCTTTCCACCCAGATAAATGTCAGTTATTAAGAGTAACAAAAAAACTAAAACAAATTAATTCCACTTATCTTATTCATGGTAAACCAGTAACACAGACTAAAAACGCAAAATACCTATGTGTTATAATAAATGAAAAACTGTAATGGAATCCCCATATTGATGAAACTATAAAAAAATCAAACAAAGCATTAGGGTTTATTAAAAGAAATTTCTATAAATCAAATAAGAACATAAAACTAAAATGCTTTTTAACCTTGGTTAGGCAAATAATAGAATATGCATCCACTGTTTGGGACCCCTCAACTCAGGAAAACATTAAGAAATTGGAACAGACACAAAATAGAGCAGCGAGATTCATAACAAACGAATATTCACATTTCACTAGAGTAACACCTTTAGTAAAATCACTAATTTTAGAAAGTCTTCAGGATAGAAGACTTAAGAGTAAAGTAGTAATTATACACAAAACACTGAACCATAATCTCCAAATACAAAAACAAAACCTAATAAAATACTTAGAAAGACACAAAGATAAAAGCACATTTCTAGTCCCATATGCTAAGACAAATCTGTACAAATGCTCTTTCTTCCCTAGTGCCATTAGAGCATGGAATGGTTTGCCTGAGCTAGCCAGGAAAACCAGTGACTTGGCAGAATTTAAGTCACTGGTAAATATGCATGACTGAATGCATGACGCGTAGGACGTAATCATCTTCTTTTTTGAAGTAACGTCTGTATCATATAAGATAAGATAAGAAGCTATTTTGTAGAAATACCACAAGTGTTTGGGCTACAGATCATAAGAGTTGAAGATTTCTCTAGTTATTAAATTATTAATTAAAAACAAAAATTCAGTTTCTTCTCTTAAACCGCTTCATGGGTGATGGAAGGGATAATTTGGATGTAAGTCAAGACTGGAAACGAAATTGACACAGGGTCATTTTACTGTACAAGAATTTGTAGTTTCTATCCTCATGCAAGCTTTTATTTGTGTATTATGTACGTGTTGTACTGTCCTTTGTTTCAATTATTTGTCTAATCATTCGTTTTTATTTGTTCATAAAACAGGTGTTATTTCTAATATTATGTTTATACTCATTGATATATTAACTTACTTATAAAAAAAAATTAAAATACAAGCTTTTAGGAATTACTAATAGGCCTAATATCAACAAAAAATATACCGAATGTCCCAATTAACAGCAACGTAATATAATTTGAAGCTACACAAATAATATGAATATATACATTATCATGATTCTCTCCCTTCATATAGAATTATAGATCTAGATTTAGATCTCTATAATTTGAAAAAATGCAAATGCTTGTTGACTCTTCTATATGTAAGAGTGTAATCAAGGGAAATAATAAAAGTTTGGAAAAACTACCTAGGAACACTATCATTCAAATACAAAAAGGTTGTAGTAACTACTTACATCAGTATATTTACAATGATATTAAAAATACGTATTATGCACACTGAACACATTTGTCTCCCTTTAAACTAGAACTCGCACTCGGTGAAGGATGCAGAAAAAAATATTGTGATTTGACGAGTTGTGTACCTTTGATAACAAGAAGCCAATGTAACTTTCTCCCTCATATGCATATATTTTTTTTGGTTCCCGGTCACTTCATCCCCGGTCACTTCATCCCCGGTCACTTCATCCCCGGTCATTTCATCCCCGGTCACTTCATCCGCGGTCACTTCATCCCCGGTCACTTCATCCCCTGGTCACTTCATCCCCCGGTCACTTAATCCCCCGGTCACTTAATCCCCCGGTCATTTCATCCCCAATTAAATATTTTATATATAAATATGATTATGTAGAATGCTTTTTGACATTTTATGACATGTTACTAATGCGTTTATGTGTTTCCTCTTCCACATTGTATTCTTAATGAGAAATCTTATAATATCTGGATGTGTACTTAACTATAGCGTAATGATCAAAGGCCAAGGTGTGGTGCAAGGAGTGGGTATCTTTTGAGAGATACAAGTTCGATTACAATAATCATGACCATGCGGCTGATAACTTATCATCAAAGGCAAAGGTGTGGTACAGGTGGTGGGAATCTTTTGAGAGATAAAAGTTCGATTAGAATGATTATGGCTGATAACTTATAATCAAAGGCCAAGGTGTGGTATTTTTCAACCTGTCAATCTGTATTACGTAAAGTGAATGAATTGGGCATGAAAAGTGACTATGACGCTTGTAACGAGTTACGTGGCATGGTTAGATGTCTTTCGGCTTTGGCCTATGTACGTGAAGAACACATTAGTGATTCCTTTGAATTACTCGCCGAATCCATGCCTCAACATGATAGGATGCAGGAACTGTTATCCTACTTCGAGCATACCTACATACGTGGTCGCAGACAGCGTGGCAGAGGAGATACCAATGCTTCAGCTTTATTCCCTCCAAGTACATGGAATAAATACCTGGACGTAATCGGCGGTGTCATCATTCATCATCTCTGCCTGTGGTCCCTACTGGGGCATAGGCCACCAACAAGCTTTCTCCAGGCATCTCGGTTCTGGGCGAGTCTCTCCAACTGTCCCCATGTCTTGCCCATCTGCTTGGCTTCTGTTTCCAGATCACGGCGCCATGTGTTCCTGGGCCGTCCTCTATTCCTCTTTCCTTGGGGGTTCCAGGTTAGGGCTTGCCTTGTTATGTTGGATACCGGTTTGCGCAGGGTGTGACCTATCCATCTCCAGCGTCTCTGAAGGATATCTATTTCAATGGGCTGCTGTTTTGTTCTTTGCCACAATTCCTCGTGCATGATCTCTCCTTTCGAAAGCCGGCTTGTTGGTCACGGAGATGTGGGTCTACAGCATCTTTCATTCGGTTTAACAGAAAATGAATACATTAAATATTGCTCATTTAATGATTTTTTAAATTACAAAAATATCAGGGGATGAAGTGACCGGGGATGAAGTGACCAGGGGATGAAGTGACCGGGGGATTAAGTGACCGGGGGATGAAGTGACCGGGGGATGAAGTGACCAGGGGATGAAGTGACCGGGGATGAAGTGACCGGGGATGAAGTGACCGGGGATGAAATGACCGGGGATGAAGTGACCGGGGATGAAGTGACCGGGGATGAAGTGACCGGTCACCATTTTTTTTCAATACAGAAAGTTCTAAAAAAGTTCTATAACTAATAATATAATCTAAATTAATGGAGTGTATGTCTTTGTTGTTATTATAAACCATCCATATAATAAAGCCAAAGTATATTAAAAAAAATGTGTCATCAGTATAACTTCTCGTTCTACTGGGTGTCTTGGTGTACACGACTCACTATAGCTACATATAGTACACATTATTTAGTTGAATTACAGAGCCAGAATTATGGTGTCTCTAGGAAACGCACTTGCATTTTTTTTTCTTTTGAAATAATTAAACAAAAAATTCTGCACATAACTCCTTCTTTCATGATGCCCCCGAAAGTCAAAGCGTATTATCTCCCTTTGACTGAAATAGTGAGGAGAAAAAAAAAAGACTTTTGTTTTTAGCAAAGCGAAACAGTTTTGTATTTTTGACCAAGTTTATGTCGTCATCTTTTAGGCAAGCGAGCTTGGAAGAAATGGGATTTAATGCGTATTGTTTCTTAAGAGGGCAACACGGAAGGCAATGCCTACTACACTATTGTACCTCTCACTACACACACATACACACACACGTACACCTACCCCTGAGCAATGCTACACGCATACAGTTTTCCCGAACCACTGTCAGTTTGTTTCATAATGGAAAAAGAAAAGAACAGATTGCACTACGGGTTTGAATGAAACAGATTAAAACAACATACACACAAACCCATGTCACAGCAGCAACATTTACAAACAGACACAGTTTGCAACAACAGAAACCAACTACGATTGACAAAACACAGACACTGCAACAAAAGCAGTTACCCCCCCCCCCAATTTTAAGAAAAAAAAATGAAAGCTACAGATAAACAAATTAACTAACAAAATTAACACCCACAAATCAATGAAAACACAAACACTGTCACTACAGAAAAAGTTAATTAACAGATGTACAAACCTAAGAAACAGACACACAAACTTTAACAGATGTACAAACCTAAGAAACAGACACACAAAACTTTAACAGATGTACAAACCTAAGAACAGACACACAAACTTTAACAGATGTACAAACCTAAGAAACAGACACACAAACCTTTAACAGATGTACAAACCTAAGAAATAGACACACAAACTTTAACATATGTACCAGCCTAAGAAACAGACACACAAACTTTAACAGATGTACAAACCTAAGAAACAGACACCCAAACTTTAACAGATGTACAAACCTAAGAAACAGACACACAAACTTTAACAGATGTACAAACCTAAGAAACAGACACGCAAACTTTAACAGATGTACAAACCTAAGAAACAGACACCCAAACTTTAACAGATGTACAAACCTAAGAAACAGACACCCAAACTTTAACAGATGTACAAAACTAAGAAACAGACACCCAAACTTTAACAGATGAACAAAACTAAGAAACAGACACCCAAACTTTAACAGATGTACAAAACTAAGAAACAGACACACAAACTCCAAAATAAATAAATACACAAAACCCGATTGCAGCAACAAAGAAACAACAAACACGTGGTGAGAACAACTAGAAACATACAAAGTCTGTGATCAGGTCAACATTAACAAACAAATGATCACAACAAAACAACAACAACACAACTTTGACAATGTGACAATTGATCTGAAATATTCTGAAATATTTAACAATATACAACAACAGATTTAATTCTATTTACATGCTCATTTCTAGGTACATGACCAGTCTTTATATACACATATAATGTAACTTAGAATCCAAACAACCCACTTGATAACTCCAAAGTCACAAAACAAAGTTTGGATTTCATAATATAAATAAATATAAAACGGAACGAAGTTCGACGTAAGTGTAATCATATAAAGATTAAATATAATCATATAACGAACTTAGACGTAAATATGATCATACACAATTCACTTTTAGTTACTTGGCTAATGTACAGTTTCGTAAATCAGTAAATGCTTTGACGCTAATCCTGATTAGATGATTGGCCACAGCTCTAAAGTTTTGCACATAAGTGACCCGGATATTCCCGAAACGATGTTTTCTTTTTTTTTTTTGGGGGGGGGGGGGGTCTGAGAAGAATTGCGTTTGATCTGGACAAGTGTTGTACTGTCTGTAGAAGTTTTATCACTGCTGGCTTTCGTCAAAAGCCCCACAAATAACCTTCTCGTTTTCCAAGTTGTGGCCGAAGTTGGGCATACAAAAAATGTCGTTCAAGTGTAGACTTCTCTTTCAATGAGTTCTTGTTGACATGTGCCACAGAATGTCCAAACATAGAAAACAATCTTATTAGGAAATCATGAAGACATCCACAGTCTTCAGAATGTTGAGTGAAAGGAGTCCCTCATGATCGAGGATGGGCAGTGCGGCGTGGTTTGATGTCAGCAACACTGGGATGACTGTCACAACAGGATGGGCAGTAGACAGAAGAACGATAACGTCAGCACGACGGAGGTGTGTTGGCTTGAGGCTGAATGACCACTCAAGCCGGCCTCTTCCTCATGGGCACCTGTACCTTGGTGAGAGACAGAGTGGGATATGTGAGAAACTCAAGTTGACGATTGAAGAAGTTTTGATAGAAACAGAAAGACGGACACATATAAACAGAATGGCTGACACATATAAACAGAAAGACGGACACATATAAACAGAATGACTGAC
>JADKLZ010000003.1:50810142-50832190 GCA_021533235.1 Biomphalaria straminea
AAACGTCAACACTACGGGAGTCATTTTATGGCATACCTACACCCCCCCCCCTCACCCGAACCACTCTTGTGTTTTATATGCTGCACAGAAGAAAATTATTTTCTCAGTTACTTTGATTTCCTTCCCTTTACATGTCTTATAATAAAATGGCTAGCTTGGGGATAGTCAAAGATACTACTTATGGAAACTAATGTGTTCCTTTCTCGTCTTCACCAATAAACCGGAGAAAAGTGTAAAAACAAAAAAGGGGGGGGGAGGTGAAAAATGACGACCCCTCCCTCCCCCATCCTCGTCTCTCTCCTTCTCGCAGGGTCCCCTAAGACCTTGTATACAACAAAAAAACTGTTAAAGGGTATCATTATCTGTACAAGACAAACACCGAAACAGAGTCTTTATTTGTGTCCTTTAGGCATTTTACTCGTTGTAATATACTCATTCTTTTAACTGTTTTAATTTGATTAGTTTTTAGTCTCCATGTATTGTTGGCTCCTCTTGTTAATCAATCTGCAAAAAACAAAAACAAATAAAAAAATACATAAATAAATAATCAAGTATCATTCGGCCACATTGTCCAGAGAACATTGTCCAGAGATCATTGTTTATTTTTATTATTTTTTTACTTTAGATCGGAACTAAAACAATTCAATGGCCCGCACATCAATTATTCAGAATATAAATATGGATTACAATAATGCTAAAAAACACATTGTGTGTATGGCAAGTTACTTCAGTGTGTCCAGCCTGTAGAACTTGGATCTCGTTACGGTCATCCTGACTGTACCTTATGGACCTCTATTAGACCATGACCAACCCACCGTTTTCCAGCCTGTAATGTATATATAGTAATAATTTCAATATTGTCAAGAAGATGTCCTCGGAAAAAGCAACTTAGTATTGAAGAAGTGGGCGAAAGAAAATCTACAACTAAGAACCGCTGTCCTGGGCCAAGGAAGATCAGGTAAATGTCTACTAATTGTCACAGCTTAGCCAAACATTTTCTGAAAACTTTCAAGTATTATTATTAGTCTCATTAATTTCTTTCCGAATGAACGGATCCTAAAACACGATGTGCTATGTGTTCATTAGAAAAATGAATATTGAGTCCTAGAAATATTAAGATTTTAAGTATTTAGAAGGGTCTCAATACTCTAGAGTCTAGACTATTGAGTGTTTTAGGAAGAAATTCTGTTAAAATACATTTAATCTCATAAACTGATCGTGACAAGAATAGAATAAATAAATCAATGAAAACATTTTAATAGCCAACAAAAGTAAAAGATAACTCAAGGATACCTTGAACTAAAGGAAAAAAAGATTGAGAGAATGCAAAGATTTAACCCATTACCTTGTAATAAGATTTTTTTTTTGAAAGGATTCGGTCGATACTGAAACAGAAAAGCCACTAGTCTGTGGTCTACATTTACCAAGGCTGTAAGACGCAGACGCTTTTATGTTTTATTGTGAAAGAGATTTTCTTTGGAGCTTTCTGAGCAGTTTCGTGGTATTAGATTTTATAATTAGGTGTACTTAAAATCTATATAACTTTTGCGTACTCCCGTAATTCTAATTAATAAGCATTTCTGAATGCCCAATTATGATGTTTGCAAGAAGTAGACCTGAATAAGCACAACTTAAACTAATTGTGATGAATTTCAAATTACAAGGTGCTGGGTTTATAATTATATTGTAGATATTCACGATTGATGTTAGAAACAATGCCAAGAACGCTCTATTAACTTTTAACTAACAAAACATTGTTTACCAATGCAAGGTCCTCTAATGTCAATATTGGGAGTGCTTTTACTGTTATAGTACTCAAAATAGTTTTTTTTGTAGGCTAATGAAAGAAAATGTAACTAAAACTAACAAGAAAATGAGATTTACAGTTAGAATATGATAATAAATCATACAATGGGGTCCAGGCAGCACTTCCCTCGCTGTGTTAAGGAAATGTTTTTTGAACGTAGCAACGCTTTTGGTACTAGTGTGTCACTCTCCTTTGACACCAGAATAATGGCCTACTATACAAAATAACGTCGATGAGGCATTTTTCAAATTTTGGATAAAAAAAACAAACAAACAACAACAACAAATCATTTGTAACTGTAATTCTATATTATTTTATTATTTAACTTATGATAAAACTTAATATAACTTTGAATATAACAATAAAGACAAAACTCAACTTGAGATAATATAAAATAAACTAACACTCATACAAACTCTAACTCACTACAAAAACTCGCTTCTTTGGGTCGTCTTCAGTTCTTGACGCACATTACGACATTGCTGCTTATATTTCTATCATTCTACAAGACTAACAATTAATGCTCCCTTTCTTCATCATCATCTTGGATTACCCCCCACACACACACTCCATAACACACACCATGGTATGTGAAGTTTTAGAGGTCACTAAAAAAATAAAATTAGTTTTTGCTACAAACTGAAATAACTTCGAAATTAGATTTTAAATTGAAAAGACAAGGGTGTGCAAACTATATCGTAAATCTTCTAAATTGTTTTTCCACTCTTCCTAGTTCTTGCACCTCGGATACATCCAAATAGCTCGCTACTTAACCGCCATATAAGAAAATGTCCGATGTTCACAATTATTATTATAGCTTTTATATAGCGCTACTTTCATGCTGATAGCATGCTCAGAGCGCTTTGGTCCAGTGAGGACCAGTGGGGGGAGGGGGTATCTAGGAGTTGGTTTCCAGTGCTGCCTTTGGGCGCTCAGTAAACACAACTCTGCCCGAGTCGGGTGTCGAACCTCGAGCCCCCTTCTAGGTAGCCAAGCCAAGCCAAGCTCAAACCGCACTTAGCCTCTCGACCACGATTCCCACTAATTTTAAGCCTGGCTATTGCTACAAGGTTTACCATTGGCTGAACGAAATTTGAACTTGGAATCCAATGTGCAGACATTAATGTACACCCATATGTCATAAAGAAAAAGAAATATGATCGATAAATGGGTAAACAATCTGGCCACCCGTTCCCCGCCTCTTGGGTTTTTTCTTACACACCTTTGACATGTTATGTCTAGGGAATCAAGAAGAATCAAGGTACATAAATATTAGAGTAGCCATAAGTCAAAACAAAATTTTGTCAGAGATATGGTACAACGCAGACTGCCGAGCTATGTATTGAGGCCTTTGCTTGATTTAAAATGCCTTTAGATTGAGCTGTAGAAGTGATAGTTTATTTAATGTAAGGATTAACATAAAAAAAAAAAACAAATTCGATTTATTTGAATTATTGGGGCCAGATTATTTCTTGAATTTCAGACTATTAGAAGAAACGAAAGCCTGCATTATCTCAAGATAAGGATCCACAAACTAGATTGGACCATAGCGCCCTGAGCATGCTATAAGCAAGAAAGTTGGGCTTCATAAAAGCTATTCATGTAAGACAGTATTATCAGCTGTTATCAGTATTATAGATGAAATGTTTGTTTTAACGACCGCAGTATAACCTGAAAACTATAAGGCTTAAAGTGATTGTAAAATACAGGTGCGGATAAGTTTTATGAGACAGTGATTATTTTAAAGCTTGACATGAAATTCAAAGTTTTTCTTGGTAAAAACCAAGTCCTATTTCTGAAGTCCTAAGTCTACTTGTCATCGTACGTATATTTCTCAAATCCTAGGAATATTTCTAGAAGAATTTTGAACCAAAAAGTATAAATACAACAAGATTACAAAGAGAGTTTGTGTGATACACAAACTCAGAGGCGGCCCCGTCGGAAGATGTTTCGGATGTTCTTTCTAAGTTGAAAATAATTAACTTCTCGCTGGACGACGGAGGATGGCGAGCAGGGCGACCTGCCTTATCTTGATGTTTGCGCACTAGACTGTAGTTCGGATTTATCGTTGGTCCCTGGCACAATTCCTGCATGCTCCCATCCTTAAACTATCGCAATATTTCTGAAAGAACAGTAAAGGTTTAATCATATTTTCAAAAGCCTTTAGTGTTTTTTTTTATCTAACCGTGATGGACAGACCAACTAACAGACAAAACGCACAAAAATATGCTTCTTTCATTCTAATGGGGGCACTAAACAATTTTTTTTTTAATCTGATTTTTAAAAAAAACTAAGAAATTAGTTTAGAATCATGCCTTTGCCGGGCTTTATTTTACGCGAAAGTCGCTGCTAAAAGTTCATTTTAAAAAATGTGCGTGATATGTCAGTGTGAAAAGCATTTCTTATAGTAGCATTTCCTCCCTTACATTTACGTAATTGTTTTAGAATTGGTGTTTTGCTATTAAAAAATCACTTGCATAATTAATTTTATAAATTAAACGGTTTGCTTATAGAAAACTAAAAGTAGCCGTTGCACTTAAACTTTTCAAGCCGCATTTAATGGTAAAAAAATATTTTTCGTATCTCTTCTAGTTTTGGCGCCCTGAGTGTGACAGACGGACATTTTGCACAAACCTAATAGCGGCTTTCCCCCTTACGGGGTTGACAAAATAATTGACATTAAATTCAATACTCATATCGTTATTAAATCTTCATATGTTGTCAACTTTAAAAAATGTTGTATCAGAAAGAAATGCAGTTATATCATCTAGGAATAGAAGAAAGCCTCGTTTAACCAATATCAAAGGTGGTCAGTTGGCAAGTTCAGATTGGTCTAATATTTTAACAGAACCCATACGAGTTGCCCTCAACACTACATGCAAATGTAAAATTAAGGAAAGTAGCTGATGGCATTACTTGATGTAGTGATTTTGCGAAGGTACTTGATAAGATCACTTGATGAATTGACTTGCTGAAGTGACTTGGTCAATTGACTTGATGACATGACGTGGTGAAATGACTTGATAGACTGACTTAATGAATTGACTTGAAGAAGCTATTTGATGAATGGACTTTGTAAAATGACTTGATTACTTCATGACATGAATTGCGGTGACTTGATGAGAGTGACTTGATGAGAGTAACTTGATGAGAGTGGCTTGATGAGAGTGACTTGATGAGAGTGACTCAATGAGAGTGACTTGAAGAACTACTTGATGAGAGTGACTTGAAGAACTGGCTTGATGAGAGTGACTTGATGCAGTGATGAAGTGACTTGAAGTGAAGTGACTTGAAGTGAACTGACTTAATGACATGGCTTGAGGACGTGACTATATGGAGTAACTTGATGCAGTGATTAAGTAACTTGATGAATTGACTTAATGAATTAACTTCATGCATTGATAGAATGATTTCAAACATGTTCAATCTATGGTCCCTGATACAGTAATAGCTCAAATGGAGAAATAGGGACAATGCCATACAGTAATGCACACTATAATTTTTCACATGACCTATGCATTTAAGGAACTTATCGGCCACATTAGGTTATAAAAAGGGAATGTAATTGTCTCTTAAAAACTTGGCAATTTTCGCTTGTAACTGGGTTTTTATAATTTATAAAACTAATCCCTAAAATCACGCCTGGAATCTTCTAATTTATCCGACTTCATCTTATTTAAAAACCTTAAAGTAACATCACTCTTCCTGATTCATTTTTATAAAAACAGTTCTCTCCCATTTAATTTTAATCGTGATCTTAATGTCGTTTCCTTCATAATTCGTATTTAATTGACCATCGCCTGTCCATTGCGGCAGTACATCGGATAGTATTTTACAAAATAATCTTAACTTTCATACTCACACCTTCGCCACACAAGGAACCTTACCGTCCTTTTTTTACACTTCCCATAAAACCTTATCAACCTGACCTTTCATAGTTAGTTGGGGGGGGGGGGGTAGATGCACAAACGCAGGCTCAGTTATGGTGATAAAAGTCTCTGTACCTGTCATAAATCGCGGGGGTCAGAGTTCAAGGTAAATGGCTACAGGTAGTGTCACAAACACACACACACTGGAACCACTTTTTTTTTTATTTGATGAGCCCTGCTATCTACCTCACTCTCTCTAACTCTCTCTCTCTCTCTGACTCTCTTTCTATCACACACACACACGCGTTAGATATAAATGTTTGCCAGACCCGTGAGGTCTTTGTCTGGGGTGGGAGTTTGTATAATATGGCTATATCACCACACAGATGTTACATTATAAACAATAAGTGTTGCGCATGGTCGTAGTCTGTCCATATGGACATACTGTACTCAACTAAACTGCTGTTAAAACTTGTCAAACTTCAAATAACTTGATTTAGTTCTTTTGTGAACAAATCTAACCCTAACTTTCTTTGACAATACAAAGAAATTCCACTTGAGCTGCAATGCAATAAACATAGTAGGCTTTAGTAATAATATTAATTAATATTCTGAACAAAAAGAACTTACTACATGCCTACATTAATACGTCTTTTTCTGTCTTGCACTATGGAGTCGCCTTCCCGACCTATCACCGCTGACGACAATGCCGTTTGTCTTGCACAGTGATGCTCAGCCTAATTCGGCCTGCGGGCCATTTTAACTTTCGACACGCGTGTCGCGGGCCACATCAACCAAAAGGTAAAAAAAAAAAAAAAATAAAATCAAAATTCACCTGAAACTATTTGAAACTATTGGATCTAGTTCTTACATTAATTAATAGGATATTTAAAGTCTATCATTTTGTACGTGTCTTAAAATGGCTTCATTTCTGTACTTAAAATGTGAGCATTATTGTAGCTACCTTTACCACCAACTTACTTTCTTGTCTCCTTTTGGAAAATATATCCAATCGACACTCCAATCTTTAGGCGTAGTTTAACCAATCTGTTATACGCGGTTCAAAGATGACGTTCATATTTGTTTTATAATGCCGCTGTATATGTTGTTGTTTCTGAAACAGTCAGACTTTCTTTACTAAACAAATATGTTGGCTTATAATCATGTTCCCCCAAAAAGATCCATTCACCTTTCCTTGTAGATTCTACATTTAGAGTTCCAATTCATAAAAGCACAAATGTTAAATGACTTGGTACCAATCCATCAGAGAAAAAAGTTAAGGCCCTAACAAAGCTAAAAGATTTTTTTTTTAAAGTGGGGGAGGATTTTCTACTTTTTGGACCTACGTTTCGGCGGGCCGGATGAAACCACGTCGCGGGCCGGTTCTGGCCCGCGGGCCGTACTTTGGGCATCACTGGTCTTGCATCATTCACAGCCAATCGCTAGCCTCTTCCACCCGTCACCATAGAAACAAACAAACAAACTACATGACACTAGGGATGTTTTTTTTTTTTTTTTATTGTCGCACTCTTTGATTGTGTCTGCCGACCGATACATTTTTAAAAAGTATATTGCAAATATCTGAAATAAATGAAGCCATTGAGTAATGGGGTAAGTTGGTGTGGGGGGGTATTTTCTTTTCATATACAGTCGAATCCCAATCAGACCACTTCGTGGCGCAATCTTTTTGGTCCTAATAACCAGCTTGTGAATTAACTGGATTCAATGTGTAAGAGGATTTGTTTCTGTACTTAAATATTCTGTCCGAATAAGTGGTGGTTCCATTAAGAGATTCGACTGTAGTTCAAATACCCAAACTTAAAGGTCGTTGAGTTGAATGTTGGGATATCCGTATCAACGTCAAACCCTGGTTGATCTGCTTCCCCATTCCTTTGTGTAGAATTACACAACGCCTCTACCGCTGGGGGGCAGTGTAAATGATAGATCAGCCCTTTTCTTAGGTCACGTGGTGTTTGCATCCAATCCATGGCAGCCTAGCAACACTTTTATCTCACAGGAAATCAAAATTTCAATGGCATTGACAGAGTGGATCGAGTCGTAATCGCAAACATAGGAAACAAAAACTGTATAGTGGCTGGAGCAGGGGCGGACTGGCTATATGGGCATTTGGGCAAATGCCCGGTGGGCCGGTACTCAAAAGGGCCGGAAGGGTCATCAAAATGGCCTCATGAATGCCACTATGGCACGTGTTAAATTGTTAAACGTTTTATGATATTCTTTTATAAAAGTGGCCCTATGAGTGTCGTGTTTAAACAAAAATCATTTTGTAGGTCCTAATACTAATTTAATTTAACCCATTTGCCAAAATAATGTAATAGGCTTTATCCTTTTGGAACCTACACACTTAGCAATGTAAAAGCAAATCAAGGCCTATATTACTTAAAAGATTTAGACTATAGAGAATGCGTACAGTTATTGATACATTATTAAACTTAACATTAACATTTTGATGAAATTTAGGCCTTTAATTGGAGGCCCATCGTACTATATATAATTTATGGGCCGCAGTGTATAGAAATGCCTGGGCCGATTTTGATACCCAGTCCGCTCCTGGGCTGGAGGATCATTTTATAAGGGCCAGTGATCTTACATGTGAAGCTTTGTGAGCCTCGAAGTTTTTTCATTTCATCCCTTGGTTTTTGACACAAGTATCTGGAGTCAATCTGGACTGGTTCAGATATCTAGCAGACTCCACCTCGTTTTATTTGAAATAGTGATTTTAGTTTATCCTAAAGTCACATGATAGAGGAAGAGTGCGGCAACATTTTATGTGATGACGAAGACCCGTCTGTGACATATTAGTTATGCTACAAATTAATCCGATAAAGCAGTTGTCTTCAGTGGGTCGGCGGGAGGGGGGGGGAGGGGACAGAGCACAAAGACACATGTATTTAGTTTCTTATTGCTTTTCTTTATATCGAAAATTGTGTTTATTGATTGATTTATTAATTGATTGATAGATAGACTACTACTGTATAAATATCTTCACCCTTCCCCCTCCCATAGCATTGCTGGGCCCAGAGGACCAGAAAGCTGTATTTAGAGCTCCAGAATGTAAAATGTTTGCGATTGTCTATGACCAGTTATAAGCAGAATAGACACAACTAACTTGCCTAACATATACATTTATCTACACATCGACGTCAGCTGTATTTCAACAGTCATCAATTGTAAATTGTTTAACGAGCTTTCTTGGTGTCAGCATTTTGTCAAGTGTATCTCTGCCACATCAGATTAGTTGACTTGAGTGTGACAGGCAGAGGAAAAACAACAACACCTAGTCTCACCCATCCGCCACCCCGTGGAGGTGACACAAGAAATGGTTGATAACATTGGACTAGAGGTAGATATTGTCCTATGTTTTACGGTACACTTAGTCCTTAGTTGCAGGTGCTATTGTCTTCAGTGATCATCCATTAATAATGTCCACGCTTAGGTGAGTGGTTCGAAATAACGATAATGGACTTGGACAGAGTTAGTACCGCTTTCATTTACACTATTTGCAATACCTTCGTTCAATTCATAATTTAGAACTTGGTTGGAAAAAACATAAACACGGATATTGAAAACGGCTCAAAAGATTTTCCTAGAAATTTGGCAGTTGCTGTATATCGTTGGTAAAAATTTCGTTTGATGTCTAGACAATCTTTATCTTGAACAGAAATACGTCTGAGGATTTGCCTATTCATCATATAGTCTGACACTTAAATACACGTCCAGGAATATTTTGTGCACCGTCTTCGAAGTCTAGATCAATCATAAGAATCTTATATACTCGAGTCGATGTGTACATCCCCTTAAAAAGATTTTTTTTGTGGGGATGGGGGAATGTGTCGAGGTGAAAATGTTCTATATCTTTTCAAATCTATCATTTATTAGTTATTAAAAGTCAAATAATCTCAAATAGACTCAAAAATAGAACTCTTTGAACTTGAACTCTTTAAGGGCCCCAGCATTTTGACATTTGACATCATCACATAAAATAATGTCGGAATAGTTAATGTAAAAACTAGCTGGGGCCATGGGGGGGATTTTTTTTACTCCCTTTCCCTACCCTAGCAACGCCACTGCCTATTAAAATATTTAAAACTGCCGAAAAGCGTGTCATTAACATGCAGAATTACTTTTCGAATACAAATCTAAAAGCCTTTTTAAACACCATTTCGATCTGACTAACGCCGCCACTTTCTATTCTATTGGTATTACTCCTAGTGACTTCTATGTTTCGACACACTGATAAACATAGATTCGTGTGATTGGTCGATTTAAACATGCATAGCCCTATAGTTAAAGACAGACTAGTGTTCAAAGCTTTATCATAAATACTGTAAAACTATAAACTATGGTCTCGACAACTCTCCAGCAGTGGCGTGGCTAGGGTGGAGGGGATGAGGAGGAGAATTTGAAAATCCCACATGAGGGGGGCACCCAAACGAGTTTTTTTTTTACATTAAATGTTAAATATTACGCAAATGCCACCCCCCTCCCAAAGAGGTCAAGCCTCCGGGACCCTAAATCATGGAAAACTCCTAGCTACGCCCTTAGTCTCCAGATAGCTTAAATGAAAATATTGTTAAGCCTCATTCGAAAGTTTGCTGCTTGGGCGTCTGACTGAGTGACACGTAGAAATAGAAAACGTGGTGCTATCCACACTCCTCCCTTCCCCCCTAACGATCAGTAAAGTGCATTATCTATAAATATTGAAAATTCCAAATTTAGATTGAATTTTTTCCCCACTTTGCTAATGAAAACAAACAGATCTACCTCAGTGAGAATCAGGACGACGCGTACTGCTCAGATAAAAGATACGATGAATGAATAATTTAAGGACAGATTCTAACACGTAGACATTTTGAAGAGGTTTAAAATTAGTCTCGTGCGAGGTGAAGGTCGTTCGCGTGGCTGGGTGTCAGGCCACTCTTGTGTACTCAGACTGGGACAATATCGAGTACAATTATTTGTCAATGTGACAATCAAAGCAAGAGATGTATCGATTGTGACCACTTTTAAGTGGCGCGCTCATCTAACGATTACTAATCAATGGAGACCCGTCATTATCAAGACGGTCTAGTTGAGTTTTAAAAGGATTTCAGTAGCAGAGTGATACTAAAAAAGGAATACAGATAGAGAGACATTAAAAAGTAACAGATAACTATAAAAACAGATAATTTCTATCATAAAATAATTTTTAAAAAGCTCACTAAATCTTTTTTTTTTTTGGAAAAAAATCTTTTTCAGGTGATGAACCTACATAACTAATTGTACCAAAAATGTAAAGCTATCATTGTCGCAGTTATTAAATTGAATAGTCAAGTTTATCACATTTAAATAATGCCGCGTTCAACACTTTTTGATGACGTCATTATCTGTATTTGTACTAGGTAATTTCCCTTTGTGCGCTTGTCATCTTTTCTGGTGACGTAGTGCTCAAGCGCTACGATTGACGTCTGCTTGTCTCTCTCTTCTCCATCTTGCGATCTAGAGACAAGACGTGTTTCTAGGAGCTCTTGAATTATTCTTTGAACATAATACTGGATAGCCTTATTGTTGTTCCTTGATTGATTCTTGAATTGGATTATCTTGACCCCTGTTTAGGGTGAGTTTTAATTTCTCATTGAATAGTTATTTCTATTCGATTTGATAGTATTTCATAATTGTAATATTTTATTTGTAGATCAGAAGTTTTAGAAGACTCCGTTCTTTTATTTTTCTACAGGGTCTTAGTCTTGGGTGTTGGATCTTACGTCTTAGGTTCTTGTTTTAGATCTTGGCTTATAGATTTCGTCTAAGCCTAAGGTTCTTTGCATAGTGTCCGGTTGCAAGTCTGAGGGTACAGATTCCAGATTGTGGGGTTCTCTTGTCAGACCTATTGAAGTTCTAAGATGAGTGATGTTATGAACTGCTGAGCTGTTTGTTGTTATGAACTCTGATGCTGACTGTTGGTGGCATCGTAATTGAAGGACAGATCTATATGTGTGTTGAGGAGTATTAGATCTATAAATTATTCAAGGTGATTACATTATATCACTTTATATTCTTATTATTGTATGTGTGTATAGCATATTATTTCCACTTATTTGATTATCATTATCATTGATTCAAACACCATTTCATTGTACATATTTCACTAGAATAAATTCTTTAATTTTATTTAAATCATCATACACATTGTTTATTATTTTATATATATAATTGAATGTGTATGGTGTGACTGTCGGGCTGAACTTGGGCCTAAAATTATTACAAGTTACCTAGACACGTTTGCACATACATAAACACAGTAATACTTGATAGTAATTCATTAAAGACCTGACAATCATTGCAAAACATTTTAATTAGTTAATTTTATTCTTTAAAGGGGCAAAGCCACTAAATGTTTGACATGTTCCTTCGGAGTTTAAAATAATGTACCTTCTAGTCCACGCCACCCGCAGGACGCAATGGGCAGAGCAACGCGCAGCGTATGTACCCGGGACAAACGAACGACAGTCCTGCGCGCGTACCACACGACTTATTAGAGTAAAAATACTAAAATTTAATATACGATGAAACAAAATCAATGAATTATGAAACAAAATTATACCCTCTCTGGTTGGATAATAATTAGGACCTCTTTTTTTTTTTTCAATTATTTTTTTTTTATTTTTATTTTATAAAGTGGTACATTAGGTCAGACTGATTTATAATCTCAGAATTGTTTATTATTTAAGAATGCTGCATTGTTTTAGGACGGTGCATTATCTCAGAACAGTGTAATATTTGAAACCTGTTTTTTATTTCAGAATAGTACATTACCTCAGAATGATTCGAATGATTACCTGTTACCTGCTACCTATCCCTTAGTCCGTAGACCGTTGGGGCACCAAGCAAGATCCGTAGACCGTCTTTTTCCATTCCTCTCTGTCCTTTGCCCTGAATGGTACATTATATAAATAATATAACTAGGAACTAATTAGTGGATAATGTATTGGACACTAACAATACAAAATTACAGCTTTCTATAAATAGGTCTTAAAAGAAGTAAAGAGAACTTCAAATGTAAAGAAAAAGGTACGCAGGAATTAGCGCCTGATTATGTTGTAAACTTTCTGAACTAAAACTATTTTTGACAAATATAAAGGATTTAAATGTAATTATTATCAGAATGTTTTGAAAATTATTCTAATGTTATAACCATTAATTAGGTGCTTAGATGCATGGTATTTCTAAGCCAGCAAATCAAATGGCTAGCCTCGATCATGGTAAAGGTTATAACCCTTCTAACCTAGAGAATCCTGTTTTCAGACATGAAATATTCTTCGCCATGATTCCATCAACAGATATCATAACCTTGTCCTAACAGGACATACACAAGGTGATCACAATCGAGCTGTTGTGCTAACAACACAGTCTCCTGGTTGTTTTATGTCTTGTTCCGTTTGTCAATAGTGGACTATCTCACCAGGTGTACGCACTTCAGACATCAATCACGTCTTCAAAAAGCCATAAAAAGTGCGTACAATAACTCTGTTGAAAACGAACTGAAGGGCTCAATGTAAAACTTAAAAATTCCGGAATTCTGGACAAGAGTTGTTTACTTCTAGTCTGTAGACTTTTCAAGCAAGCATTCAAGGAAGCGAAATATACTTAGAACAACGCTGTGAATAGATACCTATAAGACATTAGTGTCAGTCGTGTTGTAAATTCTTCTTCCTCACTGAGTACTTTGTATTAAAAGCCGTTGGGGCACCACACAAGATCTGCTGACCCTCTTTATTCATTCGTGTCTTTTGTCTTGAATAGAATCTATTTCACTGATAGGTCTGTCCATTCTTTAATGTTTTCTTCCAAAGCTTACTCTGTTTGTCTTTTCTTTTTCTTTTTTAACCCGGTACTGTTCTTTCAAGGAATGTCTTTCCTCCGCCTTTTCTTTTTCCTGGTACTGTTCCCTCAAGGAATGTCTTTGTGAGACCTGAAGACTTTGTCATATGGCCTAAGTTTCTTGAAAGTTACATATTGAACTAAAATATTAAGATTAAAAAAAATGCTTCAGAAAAGACATACTAAAAGAAAAAGAAGGTAAAACATTGGGATCTACTTTTGGCAATGTACATCTAGATATTGTACAAGAGATTGTTTCTGTTATAACAACCTTGGTTGTGTAGTTTGAATAGATTCTGATACATCCACGAGATGGTCTGTCGTAATTCAGGCTTATAAATACAGGTGTGAAAGTTGACAAGAGAAGAACAAGTGACGTGAGACTGGAAAGATTTATGTATTTTTAGTGAGTCATTTCTTGTTTTTATCATTTCAATTGTGTTTCTACATGATGCATCTACTTTCAAACTGAATCTATGTATATTTATAAATAAAATGTATATTCAATATCGTCTCAGAAGAATCTAGGTCGTGTTAATTGTAAGTTCTGCATTAAGAATGTAATACGACTACATTGGTCTAATCTTATTGTTACAAACCGACTCCCGAGTATCCACATATTAAGTAGTTCCTTGAATAGTTCATAAAGAAGACAAAGATATATTGATACATAAAAATGTTTCTATTGCATTGAAGAAATGATTCTCGACATACTTCTCCCGTAGCTCGGTCAAACGAGGACACGCCTGGAGTGAAGGTAACATATTTACTGTTACGGATGATAACTGTGTGCCTTGGGGCTGTCCAGTGTGACGGATAGCTCCAGTAACCCCCCCACTTCTGTCCGTACCGCAGGTGGAGTGCATTAAAACTTAAAACGTTCTTAGCTTGGCCTCACCCTCTCATGTTTGCAGATCGTAAACCGTCAAGTTCTGGTGATAACAATCTGGAATATTCAAAACTGACACGCGGGGGAGGTCACTAAGCGCGTCCACTAACCCTTACCCTAACTTTGGTAAATCAACACAGTCTCGCGAAAATATTAACAAGCATAATATACAAATATAAAAAAATAAAAATAAAAAGCATATATGGGTAGGAATTCCCTCCATTTCTTCATTTTCTCTTAATATTGTAAGATTTTGTTCCCAACCCCCTCCCACCACCACAAATATCACTCATTAATTAACTAATTGATTCCTTCAAGGAATGCGGTATCGACGTAGATAACTAGGAAGCACTAGCTCTGGATCGCTCCGCATGGCGAGAAGCTGTGAGTCTCGGAGTCTCAAGATTTGAATCAAGAAGAGTGGCGAGTGCGATAGAGCGCCGAACAGAAAGCAGAGAGAAGAAGCAGGCCCATCTGCAACTGACAAAACTCACCCATGCCACATATGCGGCCGGCTTTTCAAAGCGAGGATTGGGCTTTACAGCCATCTTCGAGTCCATAGGATAATATGAAATGTGCTCATCTTCGAACACGAAGGAGGAGCTATATATATATATATATATTTAATTTGATTCACTTATTAAAATATGTTTCATATGTTGCCATTGACAATAAATGCTAGAGCAAATGTTTAATTTGATCCGCGAATGGGAAGTGGGAGGTTTATAGATACGATATAATAAAACAAAGGGAGCATCTAGAACAGTGTTTCTCAACCTTTTTTGTCTGCCGGCACAGTAAAAAAACAATAAAAATTTCGCGGCACACCACGAAGAGCAATAGTTGTTTTAAAATAAAAAGAAAAAAAAGATTTACCAGTTTTTAATCATTACTGTTAATTTGAAGGTTGTGCCTGTTTTTGAGAGCAAATGAGATCTATCCGAGGCTCCAAAGTCGACAAACAAACTCGCATTTCATCATCTATTGAAAGAAGTCTCTCTCTTTTCTTAGACTTGATTTCAGTCAGTGCTGAAAATCCAAATTCACAAAACCATGAAAATGAAAATGCAAGAATTATTTTGATTGTATTTAAACTGATTGCTGGATATATTTTGTTGATTGAAATCCAAAAATTATCCAGGCTTTTCTCGGCAAAACTTGACTTAAGAACTACATCGTTTTTTAAATCAATGAGCTGCTCTTCTTCTTCAGTTGTAAGATTTGTAGCTTCATAGTTTCCAAATGGATAGCTGATCCATCCATATTCATTACTTCCAATTGTTGGAAAGTAATGCTGCAATGCCGACTGCAGGTGTGTCAAAGTGTCAAGAATTTCGGGGGTAATTTCTTTGTTTGAAGCACAATCATTGTAAGAAGGAAAGCAGTCGAAGACTTCTTTCGAGATCTTACTTTGCCACAAAGACAATTTTTCACGAAATGACTTTAGTTTTGAGGATGCAGTGATGATTGTTTCCGATGGTCCTTGAAGAATTAAGCTCAATGAATTTAATTTGTCAAATAAATCAGAGAGAAATGTGACCTTAACCTACCAGATTTCGTCATGAATAGAAAATCCAAAGTCTTTTTTTTCAGCCTCCAAGAATAAAATCAGCTCAGCCTTGAGTTGGACGACACGCTTTAATACTTTTCCCCTGGAGAGCCAACGAACGTTGGTATGATACAGGAGGCATTTGTAGTCTGAATCCATTGCTGCACATAGCTGAGAGAAAAGTCGGGATGCAAGCGGTCGAGATTTGATGAAGTTTACAACTTCAATCACTTGATCCAGAACAGACATCAAACCTTTTGGCAAAGATTTGAAGGCAAGAGCTTCTCTGTGGATCATGCAGTGAACAACTAATACATTTGGATTTTCTTGACGAACAAGAGTGACGAATCCTTTTCTGTTTCCCTGCATGGAAGGACAGACATCGGTGCAAACGCTGACACAGTTTTTCCACTGTAGTTTGAAGAACAAAATGTTTTCGTTCACCACATTGAAGATATCTTCGCCTTTGGTCGTAGTTGCTAATCCTTGCAAAATAAGAATTCGTTGACACATTTTTCATCCTTTATGAACCGAATAAAAGCTAGCAGCTGGGCTTTGCCGCTAACATCAGTGGATTCATCAATTTGAAGAGACCACAGAAGAGACAGTTCATCGTCAGTCACGTTGAAGTGTTCGCAGATTTGATCTTGTAAATCTGACGATAAGTCTTTTATTCTGCGTGAGATAGTATCATTTGACAAAGGAACTTGTTTAACTTTTTCGGCGGCATCAGGTCCTAGAATTGTTTCAACAACTATTACTAAAGCTGGTACAATGACAGATTCAGCCTCTGTGTGTGCTTTCTTGCGTTTTGCTAATAAATGAGCAGCCTTATAACTTGCAATCAATCCCTTTTCTGGCAGCTTTAGTAATTTGTAAGTTTCCTAGCTTGTTTATTTTGTTGAGCCCTGATGTTTTCGAAGTATTCCTTCGGTTGGGCTTTTACAGCTGGATGATTTGTTTCCAAGTGTCTCTTCAATTTGCTTTAAACAAGCGCCTCATTTGATAGAGTTGCATTGCAGATCAGACAGAATGGCATTGGAGAATCTTCAGGTCCCGAAGAT
Source organism: Biomphalaria straminea (assembly GCA_021533235.1). Taxonomy (NCBI): domain Eukaryota; kingdom Metazoa; phylum Mollusca; class Gastropoda; family Planorbidae; genus Biomphalaria; species Biomphalaria straminea. The sequence goes on from JADKLZ010000003.1 coordinate 50,827,202, forward strand.
ATGAAACCATATCCGATGTAATCTTCTTTGTACCTTGGTTCCTTGCTTTTCATTTAACGCTTTCGCAGTTTCATTCTTAATAACGTATTTCTCCATGGATATAAAATATAAATAATGTTTAGACTTGTTATTATTAGCATACACCTAATCAATGTACATGACACACATCGCTAATTATTATCTTTGTCAATTCATGAACTGGTGTGCATCTGCTAAGGTGGCCTACATTTGAGTCATTATAATATATAATATCAGGTGGCCGAGCCTTGCTCGGTTAAATAATCTATACTAAAAAGGTTATATAATACTGCTACTCGTGTTACAGCCTATGGAAGGAAATGGCCTGCTTTTACACATCCCTCCATTCAGATATCTCCTGGGCCTTTCTTTATCACACCCTAACGGTTACCCTTAGTTTTTTTTTACTGAGGTTTATAGTTAAATCAAAAGTGGCTGCAGAATAGCAAACTCGTTGACCGCTAGCTAGATATCTTGTTCAGTGGATATATTTTGCCACATCCAGGGCAAGCATAACCATTGTCCTCCGGTGGTCGATTAAGATTTTCTTTTCGCGTCTGTGTCTGTCCTCGGCAGCCAATTTTCTGTTGGGCTCAAATATGTATCCTTGGCCTTTGTATAGAGGGAATTGTTTAAGTCCGACATTTACTCTTGACAGAGCAGTATCCTGTATGAGAGAAGAATCTCAGACAAACGCATGCCAAAGGCGGTCTTTTTTTTTTATGGTGAGCTAATTAGAGTTATGCACATAAATCAAATTCTTCTATCAATTTGTTGAAACTTTTGTAAACACTTGAACTTCTTCAGATAACCACGTGCTTGATTTCTGTTCTTGATAGCTGTTCAGTTACAAATTAACGCATACACGGAAATAAACCTTCAACTACGGTGCGCAAAATGTTGTGTCTATTCATTCATCGATTAAACTTGTTGCTTTAGTGAACGGATGTAAGCCAGTGACGTAGGAGGTGTCAAGTTTTTTTTCCCTTTGACGTCGTGGGAAAAAATTTCATTCATAAATTCTCCATGTCATTCATAAAACCTTCAAACCAAAATAAGTTTTTCCATAATGAGACATTTTTCAAACCGATATAACGGTCGAACTCGAGTTTTCCCGATGTGGCCAATGAGCTGAGAATTTTTTTCTCACTAACATTTAGATACGTTGAAATTTTAAAGAAAATCGTTAGAGCCGTTTTCGAAATAGAAGAAATATATATATATATATATATATATATACCAGAATTGCTCGCTTAAGAGTATAGGATTTAGTGGGAAATTCCATAAACTGAATAGCTAACACCCCTTTCCATAAATATGGAGCGATCCACTACTATTACTGATCTTTGCAAGAGGGGATGTCATCGCGACGTAAAATAAAAATTTATATTAGGCTGACCTGTGTAACGCTTCACGTGTGGCGTTCTGGAAATTCCCGCGGCACATCTGAAAATCTTTGGCGGCACACTAGTGTGCCGCGGCACACAGGTTGAGAAACACTGATCTAGAACATTATGAGAAGTTCAACATTACTCATGACTAATTCTTTTCGCTCCCTAACACAACTCGCTGATGATGAAGCTCCTCTGTGACCATCTCTCGGATAGCTCAGACGTATATGATTATCATTGGGGCAGCACTCAAGATTTGTCGACCGTCTTTCTCCATTTCTCTCTGTTTTGTTTGTTATCATTTTTTCATTTTCTTTTATCTTAATTATGTGTATATTGTTATTATTTTTAATATTGACAGCCTTTGTAGCAGTTGTTCTTTCAGGCAAAATAAATATTATAAATAAAATTGTTCATTGTTAATGGTCCTTTGCCTTGGTTGGAATTTCATTCCCTGACAAGTCTGTTCATTCGTTGATGTTACATTCTCATCGCTTTCTCTGTCTTCCTCTTCTTCTTTTTCCTGGTACTGTTCCTCCAAGAAAGGTCTTTGCGAACCCTAATAACCTTATGATGTGGCCCTAGAGTTTTAGTTTATGTTTTTTTGACAGTGGTTAGAAGGTCATGTTGGAGTACAATTGCAGTTTCAATTTTTTAAATATTAAATGTAAAAAAAAAAAAAAGAAAGAAATTATAATCGAGGTAAAAGAAGGAAAATTATATTGTTTCTGCAGCTGGGTGAACTATTATGGATACTATAGATTATTATTATTATTATATATTGCTAAATAAACGGGAAATGACCTGCTTCTGTTGCCCACAATCTATGTCTTGAATCATTCTTCACTGTTGCCAAAAACCAGTTAGGACTAGAGCTTCTAGCGGTATCTCAGTTTATTGTCCAATCTATTTATTAGCCTCGTGAACTCACTGATGTCACATGTTAACAAAAAATTAATTTTAATTCCATAAAAAGGTTATAATTAAATTCTAAACAAACTTCGGATGACACAAAATTATGTTTCATACTTTATTTAGAGCGGAGTAGGAAGTCAGTTTTACCTGGGATGGTTGTATGTTTATCTATTATTCAGCAATATATATATTAGTAGAAATTAGTTGATGGTTTAGACGAGACGTAATGGGTCTTTTCATGTTACGTCATTCAATACTTGCTAATGACTTGATGTGTCTGTTTGTATGTGTGTGTGAATGTTTGTGTGTATGTATGTATGTATGTTTGTATGTGTGTATGTTTGTATGTGTGAATGTTTGTTTGTGTGTGTTTGTTTGTTTGTGTGTGTCTGTTTGAATGTGTGTATGTTTGTGTGTGTTTGTTTGTGTGTATGAATGTTTGTGTGTATGTTTGTGTGTGTATGCCTGTGTGTGTGCTTGTGTATGTATGTTTTTATGTGTGTATGTTTGTGTGTGGGAATGTTTGTGTGTGGGAATGTTTGTGTGTTTATGTTTGTGTGTGTATGTTTGTGTGTCTATGTTTGTGCGTGTCTGTTTGTGTGTGTGAATGTTTGTGTGTAAATGTTTGTGTGTGTGAATGTTTCTGTGTGTATGTTTGTGTGTGTGAATGTTTGTGTGTGTATGTTTGTGTGTGTGAATGTTTATGCGTGTGAGTGTTTGTGTGTGTGAATGTTTGTGTGTGTATGTTTGTGTGTGTGAATGTTTGTGTGTGTGTGTGAATGTCTGTGTGTGTATGTTTGTGTGTGTGAATATTTGTGTGTGTATGTTTGTGTGTGTGAATGCTTCTGTGTGTATGTTTGTGTGTGTGTGAATGTCTGTGTGTGAATGTTTGTGTGTGTATATTTGTGTGTGTGAATGTTTCTGTGTGTATGTTTGTGTGTGTGAATGTTTGTGTGTGTATGTTTATGTGTGTGAATGTTTGTGTGAATGTTTATGCGTGTGAGTGTTTGTGTGTGAATGTTTGTGTGTGTATGTTTATGCGTGTGAGTGTGTGAATGCGCCCACATCCTCTCCAAGACTGAAAACATCTGAGACTGTCAATCATTTGAACTGTCCCCATGCAAGCTATGCCTGGATATGAATTGGGTACCTTCAGTTCTGCAATACATTACCTAATCGCTGTCTTCGTGTTGCAGTTTGAATTTGGATGAAAGGCAATGTATAAAAAAAAAAGTATATGTCCGTTCCTTCAGTAATGATGACTACTTCATCCTGAACTACCTTGGAGGACAAGGCAAGCAGGGACTTGAACTTGGAACTGTCATGAAGGTAATATAAAGCGCTTACCACACTACCAATTAGATGGTATCAATAAACAGATCTGTAATTGATTTCTTTTCAGACTATAAAAAAAAAATTAGTCATCAAAAATATTCAAGCTGGTGCGTATGTAGCGCATACGCCTGTTGATCTGTTCCCTGGCATTATAGGATTTATAATGGGCGAAGTTCTGGTGTTTTTTGTTTTTTTTTAAACAACGGGCCATATTTTAACTCTCCTCTTAACATACTATTTAGCTCACGAATGATTCTGTTGTAATGAAATGAAACAGCCAGTTTTCTTTCTGTTTCTTTCTTCTCTTTTAGCAAGTATCTTACAAGTAAAAGAAACCTATGTAGGTAATCTCGTGCGAATTAGTACCACAGTTGATGAGATCTCCTGATACATTCATAAGTCAGTCAGTGGTACTGTACTTGTATAGTAAAGATTAAATCATTTTGGTTAAAATTCCATATGCGGAATTCTTATACCAAATAAGCTGCGAATTGTGACTTATATATAAAATCCCCGGAATGACATATTTTATTGTTGTGCTCTTATAGTAGCCTCAGTGACCTGTCAAATGATATAATCATTATCATCTAAACCTTAATAGAAACACAAAACCAATTCGAACTAATTGCAGCCACTACCTCCATAGGCCATCATAGGACCAATGTTCTCTTTAAATCTCTGCTTGTTAAGTAACCTTTATCATGATATTACCAAACCTAAATAAACAAAAATAAAAAAATAAACTATTGAAAATTACTGGGTGAAATCAATCAGTTATTATTTTTTTCAAATAGATCTAGATTAACAATAATATTTTTTTTCGATTGGAAATATGTCTATAAATAATTTTTTTTAGTTCAGCTTGTAAAATGTTTAACATGTTTCGAATGTTCCTTCACAGTTAAAGATAGTTTTACTTCTTAGTTCAAACCTCCCCCAGGACGAAGGGGGATGGGAGTGGGCAGGTCTTGAACCCTGGACCATCGATAACACCAAGCGACAGTCCAGCGCGCAGTCTGCACGATCAGGCAGCTTTCATTCTTACAACATGGTCAGTGCACTATGTCATTAGTCAACAAATCGGCTATTTAGCAGGAAAAAGTCATTGATCAACGAATCGGCAATTTAGCAAGAAAAATTCATTAATCAACGAATCGGCTATTTAGCAGGAAAAAAGACAAGAACATGGTCAAAGAAGATTCTAGTTCAAGAGAGAATAGTCAGCATATCGGCTTCGATTGGTAAAGATGTAGGCTTATAATCATCTTTAATTAATAAAGAACGGACTGAAATCGTATTGATTGATTTTGATATAGATAGATATGTTTTT
>JADKLZ010000003.1:50832290-50843341 GCA_021533235.1 Biomphalaria straminea
GAAATATAGCATCTCTTATTTGAAATAGAAAAAAATCCACTTGACAGCAATCTCCCAGACATTCTCAATTTTAGTCCTTGAATCCGAATACCACTTCTCTCCCCCCCCCCCCCCATTTAGATTGGCCATTGCTCCAATACTCGCCACCTCAAAGGTATTCCTTCTTCCCAGAAAGCATTCAATAGTTTCTCGTTGCAAAATACTTTAAAGCTGCATCGGAACAATTCAGCTGCTGCCATTAACTGGCACGAGAATCCATAAGAGGCCAGCCCTCAACGTCTCATCCGTGTAAGGACCTGAGAACTAAAGATTATCTCCCGTACAGTCTTCTGTTTACGCATGGAGTTTCGACTGACATTAAAAAAAATGATAGCTTTCATAAAATGTCTACAATAGCAAGTCACAAGCCAAGGAGTTACACACCAGAGTTTAAAAAGTGCTTACAAAAAATCAAAGAAAGTAAAATTATTTACCTTAAAACATTAATATGTCAGTTTTATATAACAAAAACATGAATATCCAAACAAAAAATCGTGTTTGGGAAATGTAAGCATGGTTTCGATCTTGAAAAGAGCTTAGCTGTTCTATTTACTCAGTAAGTCAAATACTTTTACATTCTTCTTAGTTGTTCGTCCATCCCAAGTGGGAGAATTGGTGACGAGTCATTCATTCAGTCATTCATTCAGTCATTCATTCAGTCATTCATTCAGTCATTCAGTCAGTCATTCAGTCAGTCATTCAGTCAGTCACTCAGTCAGTCATTCAGGCAGTCATTCAGTCAGTCATTCAGTCAGTCATTCAGTCAGTCATTCAGTCAGTCACTCAGTCATTCAGGCAGTCATTCAGGCAGTCATTCAGTCAGTCATTCAGTCAGTCACTCAGTCAGTCACTCAGTCAGTCACTCAGTCAGTAAGGGCCCTTGTACAGGCCCCGCGCTTAAGGGGGGCCCCGCGATCGGAGATTTTATTGTCACAAACTTCATCATCTAATAAAATCCCATTTGATGTCGATGTTAATATACGAAATAAAATATTTGGGTTGGTTGCTTCCGCCTATATGTTTTTTTTTCCAATAGGCAATGGCCATGGGAGTAATTTTTTAACTTTTTTAAGTTAAAAGAGTTCTCTTTATGCAGAACAATTACAATACAGTATATAAAGTACTTAGTGCGGCCTATAGTAAGCCAACAATGGCTACGCAATGTTCTATGTTTTGTAACACAAATAAGGTAGGCCCTCAGCTTTAAGGCGGACATACTGCCTTGTTATTGTTACAGCGTTAGAGATGGATTATCCGGTTAGCGTGATGTGGTACGGTATATATAGTTTATCCTTACGGCACAGGGCCCCGCACATGACTCTCGCCCAGGGCCCCGCGCACTGCTAAGGACGGCCCTGTCTACAGCCAACACAATTTTTTCCCCTTACAAGAGTCCGCTTGAGCCCCTGTCGATCGTGAGCCCAGAAGCGATGAACCCCTTCGTGACATGGAAGCTACGCCAATGATAAGACCTAAATAATGGGAATTGCTGGATGGTTGCAGAGTTAAACAAATCAAATAAAATGACCATGGTCCGTGATTTGATCCCTCTCCGCCCCCCTGTCGTAATGCAGCAGATGTGGGCTAGGACATACAGATTTACATTTCTGAAAGATCGAGCGAAACTTTAAGAACCATATCAACGAAGACAAATAAAACGACTTTGTGAATGTTAACTCTTTCTCTCCGTAATTATTTACCACATTCTAGTAAAATCAACGATGGTATCGTCAGTTAGGAGGGAAAGAGTTAAACTTGAAAAAATCAGAGGTTCTCCGAAGGGTCTGTGTATTCATTTGAAATACTGCACTTTTATTACTCTTAAAACTTGATATGTGAAATTTGAAATTGTAAATATTTGTCACAACAGAATTGATCACGGAATCCTCAGTTACAGACTCAACGCTCTATCGTTTAGAAGTAACACCGAGAGACTAAGTAATGAGCAGTTTTGTTTTCTTCCCTGTTTGGCATTGACGTACTGAAAGTGATCTTAAAACTCGGCTGTGTGCAAGAGAGCTTACTTGAAGTACATTGAAGATGCCAATTATTTCCTGCCACCATTTGAAGACTCTCTGAGAGTCTCTTGTCTGGCTACTCATAATTATCTACTCATATTGTTTTGTAAGAAGTGACTATAGCTGTATCCTAGACAACCAAATAGATCGTTACAGCATAGACAATAACTGGAGATGATAACTTTACGAGGTTTAGGCCCTGTTATAAAATGTAAGAAGTAAGCGGATCTAAATAATAGTTTCGAACTTTCTCAGGTGTTAAAGGATACATTGACTGGGATTTTTCATTGGAGGATATTTTTGAAGTTCCTGAGTACACCCAGTTGTAATGGGTACCTTAAGTTTCTTTAGTTAGGGAGAGTAAAGGCGATTGGTTGTGTGCGGACCACATGACACCCTCGTTAACAGGGAAATTTTATTTCAATTATTATTGAACTATTTGAAAATATAAAAGGAAAGTTTTTATCCATCGCTGGTTGTGTGTGCTAAATTAACAACTAAATAAATCAACCAAAGAAGACCAAGCCTACTAAGTACTAACCAATGGTACTTTGAGAGTACCGAGGCAACGACTTTATGGCAGTGCACAAATAAAAACATTCTTTGTTGGAAACTAAGTGTCGACCGTGTCTGGTGCTGTGGGGGCGCAATAGTACATAGAGCCAGGGCACCGATAGTACATATAGCCAGGGCGCCGATAGTACATATAGCCAGGGCGCCGATAGTACATAGAGCCAGGGCGCCGATAGAAAACACGATGATTAAGAAGCGTTAAATACGCCTCCCACTCAACAAGTAAAAACATCCCATTAGCCCAGCATACCCCACGAGAGTACGCACCAGTAAGCAGGGACAGAGGGGGGGGGTTGTAGAATAGTGATGCCAGTACCACTGAATGGAGGGTGTAAGGGAAGGGGGAACAGAGGTGAGTTACACACAGTCGCCATTTTACTTGGTAAGCCTGGAAGAGCGTCAGGGAGTTTAACGCAGAGATTAACATAGATACCGAGGACTGAAATACCCAGATAAAGCGGGACTACATCTCGCAGGTGAAGTGGATACAATAAGATATAGAGTGTTTAAATAGATACATTGCAGGAACACGAGATGTGGTAGTGGAAGGAAAGAGAAGAGAGTAAATAGAGATGTGAATACATACACGCATGAAAGAGAACTAGGAGAGATAAAGAGAGAAATAGTAAGGTCAGAAAAGAAATGTGAAATAAAAATATTGAATGAGATAGGGAGAGAGAGAGAGAGAGAGAGAAAGAGAGAGAGAGAGAGAAAGAGAGAGAGAGAGAGACAGGGATCAAGAAGGAACGAGGGAAAGAGAGAAACAGGTCAGACAGAAAAAAAAGGAAAGACAAAGAGAGAGAGAGAGAGAAGAGAGAGAGATAGAAAAAAAAAGGCTGGGTGGAGAAGTAAATAAGAAATAGATAAGAAAGATGGAGAGAATAGGAGAGAGTAGAGAAATGAAATCAGGCTGTGAAAGAAAGATGGAAAGAGAAAAAGAGAAATAGCTGGTAGAGAGAAAGAGAGAGAGAGAGAGAAAGAGGTAAAATGGAAAAGAATAAAGTGACAGTAAGCAGAGGAGGAAGGAAATTGAAGCTTAAATACAACAACATTATCATTTAGATGTTAGATCTCTAATATATTTTAATAAGGAACTTAAAATCGTTTTTCTTTTTCTCAAGAATTGATAAATGAACTTCCCAGAACGAGAGTGTTGTGTGTGTGTGTGTGTGTGTGTTCCCAATAAGATACAAGGAGTTTAATTCAATCAAATACATATTTTCTTTTACAATTGAGTCAATTTAAAACACCGAAGCAACGAGTCTGCAGAAGTCAACAAACACTAGCGTCGGTCTTTACAAACTAAAACTACTGTAGGGTCATTTTCTAGACCTCACGACACTACAACACGATGATTGCCCTCACATTGCATATGGCTACTACCTGGAATTAAAGTGTGACCTGAAGGGGTTACCTACTTCATAAATACAACCACTCCATCCCCATACTCTGACTTCTCCCTCCTACTCTTATGTATCCCATCTCACCTGTGCTCTCTCGTGCAACTGCTCGCTCTTCAGCCCCCCCCCCCCCCATACCTTGGAGATCCCCGCAGAAGTGCACTGTGTGAGTCTGATGTGCCATTTAGATCTACAGGTGGTCGCAAAAAGCAAATGGGGAAAAGACGATGGCCCGAGCTGAGACCTCAGATCTCTCACTGAACCCGAACCCCGTGAACCCATCAGTGACCAATGGGTTCAAGCTGCACACGTAATTAGATATGCATTTCGGAATGGAGGCAGCGCGCGTTAGATCCGGGCAAATGAGATTACCTTTTCTCTACGTTTAGGTTTCCTTCTCTTTATGCGGTGACATATGCACATTGGATGTGTTGGATCGTGAGAGAAATATATATATAATATGTGTCTGTAAAGGGCGGATCAAGAAGTTTTGAGACTTATATATATATATTTATATGTGTGTGTGTGTCTGTCCGTCTGTCTGTCTGTGTGTGTATGTAGCTTGTTCACAAAAAGGGATTGAGATTGCTATATGCATAAAAGTTGCTTTAAACAAAAAGAAAATATTTTAAAATTCCCAAACGCACAAATTGATTATTGTTAGCCTATATCTTTTTTAAATGAATCACCTGATTGATTCCAAAGAATGGATGCAATTTCACTCAATGCAAGCTTTACTTTAAAAAAAGTTTGTATATTCTGATTTACTTAATTATACAGAAATGTCAATGAGATTCATCATGTAAAAGTCTTTAGACATTATGGCTTTCTATTTCTTGTTTAAATGTACCATGTGGCCGAGACAGACGTAGTTTTAATTTGCTCCAGCAGAGTTCAATTCCTAATTATTGTTATTAGCAGTAATAAGGCGCATGTTACAATATAATAACAGACAGTTTGAACAGTAACCCAGATATTTGAAAAAAAATGCTGAATTAATTTAACAATCAGTTGTTTAAAAGTAGTTTTATTCACTTTAAACACATTTGTTATCAAACAAGAGAAACCTGTCTAATAACATGTAAACTGAAGTCAAGAATGTCTTGCAAAGGGGAGTATGTAGTGTACTACATATGACAATACCTTCCTAGGAGTAGATTAGCTTGTCTAAAATTTCTTAGAATACTTTCTTTTTGTAATCTATTACGTTTGAGTTTGTCATCTTACTCATGTAAATATTAATACGCAAAATTTTGTAACTGTTACGTGTTAATTATGTTGAAATATATTCATTTTGCGGTATACTCTTTTTATGTCCGAATTGTAAGTCATTAAATTACGACAGTGTAACAAACGATTATATATTACCATATCTACATGTAAACTGTACATTAGCAAACACTATCCCACAAAACAGTCTACTAGAAATAAGACGTGAAATTCAAGGAAACACAAAATGTAAAATTGTGGTCCTTAAAAGAAGCAAAGAACATCAAAGAGTGGACAGCCAGCGAACAAAGGGCTTGGATATGAAAAATGTATCAAGTGTTGTTCGGTGGAAAACGTCTTCTCTATTCAACCAATCGAGACCTCTGTAATTGACTTTTTAAAAAAAAATTCAAGCTCACATCTTCTGGCGATGTCATTATAATTGTAAATGATTTTAAGACATTGTTTCCAGAAACTGTTTTTTAATGACGTCATTGACTTGTTAGAATACTTCCTGATTGGCTGTGCAGACGAGACGTTTTCGTTAATAGTTTGTGTAAAGGACATATGAATAAATAATAATTTCTTTAGATCTAATGGACTATTAAGTGAGTACTTGAAATATAGACCAGAGTCCCAGAGGTCAGCGGAGTTATATAGAGTGAGAGATATAGACCAGAGGTCAGCGGAGTTATATAGAGTGAGCCTTAAAAAAGATTACCCTGTTTAATGTTTAAATAATTTCGCCAAAAAAAAATCGAATGATTATTTTCAATTTATACGCGAATAAAGTAATGTATGGTTGCCTGGTCGTGCGGTATGCGCTCTGGACTGTTGTCTGGTCATCTCGATGGTCCTGAGTTCATACCCTGCCCGCTGCCATTCCCCGTCGTCCTGCGGGAGGTTTGAACTAGGAAGTAGGTTATCTTCGACTCTGAAGGAACATGAAGGAACATGAAGGAACATGAAGGAACATGTCAAACATTTTACTATCAACAAACTTCCCCCACACCCCCTTTTTTCATTACAGAAGCAGAAAAAAAACTTTTTTGACGTTTAATCGCAGTGCAAGGGAAGAAGCAATATGATTGTATGATAGGAGGTAGGAACTCTCCTGTTTGATGAGTTAAGAAGCAGTATAATGAGAAACACAAAGCAACTTAATCAATCAGTCAGATTATTGTTTAATCAATAAAGGATGACTCAAAAGGAAAAAAAAAAGGTCCACAATGTTTTATGGCATTCTGCTGCCATTAAAATCTTTGAATGTATTGTTTTAACCCTGCCATGCACACCGCCAAATGCACAATTCTCTTCATAAGCTCTAGACTTGGGGGTGGAACTCCTTTCCCTTCAGTCTAGTCTTTAACAGAGCGCACCTTCTGCACCAGCTTCGATGGATGTGTGCATAGCTAGGTTAATACAGTATTAACAAGCGTGGTCGAGAGCCTAAGTGCACTTGACTTGGCTATGCTTGGCTACTTAGAAGGGGGCTCGAGGTTCGACACCTTATGCAGATGTCCAAATGGTTCGAGACTTCGTCCCTTTAATGAACCATGTGACCAGAGAAAGGATTTTATCTCATGGCCAGGATGAGAGATTGGCTCTTCACCGACCCCTCTGTCTGGAGACCCCCTGCAACTAGGTGATCAAGAATCACACCCGTTTGGTCGTAGGACACGGCTCCTTGAGCCCGCACGGGCAGAGTTGTGTTTACTAAGCGCCTAAAGGGAGCTCGAAAAACCAAGTCCTAGATACCCCCTCCCACTGGTCTACGGATTGGACCAAAGCGCTCTGAGCATGCTATAAGCATGAAAGTAGCGCTATATAAAAGCTTTAATAATAATACAATATGTACATTAATATTATTTTGTTAACGTTACCTAATACAAGACTATAGCTGTTTAACACATACATTGACATCAAGTATTACACCACCATGTGGGTGAGGTCGCGGTCCTATTCTGCGCCCCGCAAGACGAACTATAAACTTACCTGTTTGGTACCCAAGTTCCGCACAGCGCAAGGTAAGGTGGCCATGTCTCCCTCTATTACTGTCACGTTGTGTTTGACGTTGAGAAACTGTGGCGGCATGACCACTGTAGAGTCTTCATAGTCCAGATCTGGGGAAAGACAAAGGATTGAAAAACCTTGTTAAGGTCGAATGGCCATAGGAGTGTACAGAACAGGGCCGGATGTACTGCCCAAGGGACTCCACAAACATTCTGCCCCGTGGTTTTCAAATACTTAAATCCGGCCCTGGTATAGAGAGTAGCGGATCAATTCTATTGTAAATGACATTGACAGGTAAGAAATAAATTCCTGCTATCATTACAGGGGCGTAGCTAGGAATTTACCATCATCTGGGGGCCCGGAGGTGGCTTGACCCCTGGTGGGGCACCTGCATTTTGTGTAATATTTAATGTAAAAAAACACTAATTTGATGGCCTCTCAAGTGGTGGAACTTGGGGATATAGATACGTATCAATTTCCAAGGTTGTCCGTACCCAAGTATAGATATAAATATAAAACATACACAACAACACACATAAAACAGACACAGACAGTTTTAACATTTAGAAAGACCAGAACCTCTGAAAACCGGATAAAGCCACTTCCATAAGAAATACTCTCTACAAAACAAAACAGCTCGCAACAGAGACGTGTGTGTTTTTGTCTCTTACTGCTGTACTAGTTAGTAAACCAGTTGCCCTATCACATTAATAACTTCACTTTGGTGATTAAAAGTTGCATCTCCAAAATATTGAGAGAATAATGAAACGAAAGAAGAAGAATAATGTTTCCGCTCGCATCGAGCCAATACTAGCATGCATTTTATATGCGATGAGTCTCTAGTGAATATAATTATAGAGGCTATTTGGGTTATTTCATTTTGATGTTGAAGGAACGGAGCTATTCGATATGGGTTTGTATTATTCAATTAGGCTAAGTTTTATGAAACCAATCTTTACTCTTGACCAGGGTGCAGACTTTATGATCATTGGAATAGGGCTTTTGAACCTAGACAGGATAGACAGACACACACACGCAGTCTTTCATTTGTAAAACAAAACAAACCAATAAAAGTACATGTGTATTTCTTTTTCTGTCCATTTCTAGATAACTTAGGTTCAATTTAAAAAGTACTTTATATGCAATTATTTTTAAAAATCTATTAAATACAAATATAATTTTGAGATATGAATGAATATGAAATGTCTGGTATTTTTGTCCTGATCTACAAGTGCCTACCATACATTCCAAGTAATGAAAATAAATTGATTTTGAATAGTTTCAATCAATTGAATCGCATCATATAAAACTACTTACATTGTTTTAAAAAAAAAGTAAAACATTTATAAACTGAAATTACTTAAAGTTACTATTGCAATACGAGTTTGTTCTTCATGACAAAAGACAAGTTCCAAGGAACATTGAATCTCGTGATGTCACGTTATTGTCGAACTTTGTTGAGTGTTTCCCTCGTTAGACTGTACTTCCCACTCGGAGCACATTCTCATATATGTCATGTGTTAATGGTCACTAGAATTGGACACAATATGAAGTTACAAAAGAACATGAATATATGTGTGCCAGACCAAGTATAACAAAGGATACACAAAGTATAAGGCCTTCATCAGCTACTTAAAAAAATAAAAAAACAAACACAAATAGGCTTAAGTTACCCGTCTAATGTTATTCTCTATCGAAGCAGAGAAGAAAAATATGAAAGGAAGCGAATTTTAATGAGACTTAGAAACTTCAAGTGATACCAAGTATTGTAATTCATATTACTATATTATTATAATAAAACTATACTGGTGTTGTGTTTTATTGTTTGTTTGTCTGTTTGTTAAATTCACGTGAGACAATGTAGCATCGGAGCCCCATCCCAATCAATGTCAAACCCTGAGACTTGGTCACGTGATGAGACAGAAGTGTGCAGACTATTGTTAAACTACTGTGGCAACAATCCACTTATAGAGTCCCCCGCATCCCTCCACACTCCCATAGTGTTCCCTCATCCTGTGTCCGACACAATCCAACTAGCCTTTAGATAGAGAAAGGACATTAAAAGTCCATTAATCCGCCTACAGAGTGAAGCCAACAAGAAAAGAAGACCTAAGAAAAAAAAAATCCCACACGAGTTCAAACCCTAACGCTATTAAAGGTGAGTGGCGCTCTTATCTGGAGGGGAGTGTCCCCCAGAGATGGGGCACGGGGAGGGAGAGGGAGCAGAAGTGAAAAACTTGAGCGGACAGGCGGAACTGTTCACAAAAAAGCTGTTGGTGAGTTAAAGAGGACCTCAACTCCCTCCCCCCCCCCACACACACATCCCTCACGCCATCAGCACTAAACATAACCACAGCGACTCACTAATGTGACTTTGTGAGACAAGTATTTGATCAGACTCCATTCCTGCCACAGTCACTCTGCCACCACTCTGTTTCCTATTCTCCACAAGGTCATGTACTGAGATTTATTTTTTTTCAAAAACTGGTTACTCTTTATTTGTGAACGGCGCAATCTTCTCTTTGTTTCTTTGTTGATTCAAATAGTTTGTTTTCTTCACTTAAGTTTTAACCCATATTGTGAAGTTCACTTTTTTGTATATTCAGAACCAACATACTTGGGCACTGACATTTTCAATTCACCTTTACAACTAGAAATAATGAGCCAATAATTTGCATTGGGAGTTTATGTTTTTAAACTCGAAGATGGCCCCTGTGGGCCAGTCGTATTTATGAATTATGAATATATGTTACGTAAAAACTCCAAACTTGTTGACACACTGACCTGCAGAGGCCGCCTACTAGTTTTTGGGTATATTTAATTAAATTCTCCGTAATATCTTATAAAAAATTCGCTACCTAGTGCTACTTTTATAAATGTATCATATCAGCATCATTGACTAGTTCAGTACTTTGTTTCAACGTTAAACAAGCTACCATTATTGTCTTGGTTGTAAATCAAATTTTACATGCTGTAGTTTTGTCCTGTAAAACACACACACACACAGTGAAAAAAACACACTCGAATCACACACATACCCCCCTCACACACACACACACACACACACGCTTGCACCCTTCCCGCCAAGAGAAAAAGTTTAAAAAAAAAAAAGCCAGCATGTCATGACAAAGTGAGAGGTTACCGAGAAGTAACACAAATGGAAGAAGCAGCAGGGCGGCTAGTAGCGTGCAGACCGCAGAAGTGAAAACGATTCTTCGAATTACGCTGATGCATGCGACAGGTGGAAAGTATTGCATGCTGGGAAATAATTGTCTCCCTCCAATCCCCTCTCCCTATTCCAAATAAAAAAAAAGTAAGAGGAAGTTAAAACTAAAAACTAACGGTTGTAAGACATATAACAAAAACTGTCGTCTGCTTGGGAATGACTATCCCATCATGCTATTCACAACATTGAAACACGAAGCAAGACTTGTGTAAGATTATAGGTTTATCATTTATAGGAACATATTCAACCTATAGTCTATAGAAAAGTTTAGGACTTGAAGTATAGAGAAAAATTTAGGACTTATAGTTTCTAGAAAGGCAGTGGCGTAGCAAGGTACCGGTGTGCCCTTGTTCATGAATCCTTTAAACCAGTGATGCCCAAAAGTAAGGCCAGCGTGCCAGAAGCGGCCCGTGACGTGGTTCCATCCGGCCCGCCGTATCGTCGGCACAAAAAGTAGAAAATTATCCCCCCTCCTGAAAATGTTTCCTCACTTTTCTGATGGATATGTAAGTACTAGATCCAATTGTTTTAAATAGTTTCAGGTGAATTTTGGTTTCATTTTGTGTACCTTTT
>JADKLZ010000003.1:50852358-50873629 GCA_021533235.1 Biomphalaria straminea
TAAACGTGTTGAGCCATGATGTCTTTAAATTACATTTTTCTTCTTCTTCTTAAACTGTCAGGTAGAGTTGAGCCTTCGGCTCTTGGAACTCTAGGCCAGCAAAAGTGAATGAGAACAGTGTACACTGTTTTGTTTGGCGGGTGGGTCAGACTTGTGGCAAGAGACCACGTACACTAAGACCTCCGCCATTTTCCTTTTCTATACCTGGCTAATTGTGCGAGACACGCCATTTATGTAACGGCCCCTTGAGGAACAGCGCCTGGATTGTGACAAGGTTGTGGGAGCTTTTTTACAACTCCGCACAGTGCAATGAGGATGCTCTCGCAACCCCTAGGGAACCATCACGGGAGTCTTGCTTTGCTACCCTTTAGCCTAATCGTTTCCTCCTACGGTCGTTTCCACCCGGGTGCCACTATGAGGCAGGGTAGCATGCCCGGGTTAAAGTACATAAACTTGTAGTTACATGATGCCTTTAAAGTACCTAAACTTATTGAGCCATGATGCCTTTAAAGAAACTAAACTTATTGTACCATGATGTCTTTGAAGTACCTAAATTTGTTTAGTTATGATGCATTTAAAGTACCTAAACTTGTTGAGCAATAATATTTGGAAATGGTGCTAAATCTTCGAAAAGAATGAGAAAAAACATGAGAGACAGAGATAGAGAGAGAGAGAGAGAGAGAAAGAGAGAGAGCAAGAGAGATACAGAGGAGATAATGAGAGACAGCAAAAGAGGGAGAGATTGAGAGTGAGAGCTGAATAAGAGAGAGCGCGAGATCAACCAATTAGTTCATCCCCAAACTTCAAATGGTCTCCCCTGAAACGCTTTAAATCAAATCGTCTTTTCTGGGAAATCTCCCCGGCCGAGAAAACAAAATAATGAGGCCAATTCTAAATATAGAACTCATTTGTCATTGCTATGACTTTTTATGTCGCAATCAACATTTCAATTCGCACTTCACTCGTTCAACTTCAACTTCATCCTTTCCCAATTGGAGGGAAAATATTTTTTTTGTCTAACTGGAACCTTTCAACCAAAGATTTCTGCCCATAGAAAATCAGGGACATACTGATTAATATAACAATTATTAACAGATGTTCTACACTGCTTTGTTAGCGAGGCATGTCTATATATTATAAGCCCAATGATCGATTGTCGATTGTATTATCAATATAGATATGCAGACTGCGTGTAATGGAGAGTTAGAATGTGTTTGTATTGATTGATGAATTCTGATGTAATCCTAAGTAGGATTTATGAAAATAGGTGCATATAAGAGGCTGAACGGCTGATAAAATTAGTCGTTATAAAAGCCTGAACACTGTCATGACCTGTGACGTGGCAATTAGCTATTGGTCTAAACTGCTCATGGGTTGCAAAGTCGCAGGTCAGTGTTCAGGTGTCCTATAAGGACTGGTGTAGGTTGAAGTCGGAGACAGAGAGAGACAGACAGACAGACGGAGAGACAGGCAGGCAGACACTTGTGTTTATTAAATGGTGAAAGTAGCAGTTTTGAAGGTAATTATATTATTGAAATATCACAATCTTTTATTTCAGATGTGTTTCTACTTATAATAATATTGAAAGTTACATACATTGGTGAATTGAAGTGAAGTTTATTTTGTTTAAAAAAAAAATCTAGCTTTATTTAATTCTATGTGAAATTTAAGCCTCGAGTTTTAACCCAACGTCTGTAGCTATAATCCAATGCCTGAAGCTATAACCCAACGCCTGAAGCTATAATCCAACATCTGGAGCTATAACTCGACGCCTGGAGCTATAACCCAATGTCTGGAGCTATAACCCAACGTTTCGAGCTATAACCCAACTTTCTGGAGCTATAACCCAATATCTGGAGCTATAACCCAACATCTGAAGCTAAAACCCAACGTCTGGAACTATAACTCAATGTCTGGAGCTATAACCCAACGTCTGGAGCTATAACCTAACGTCTGAAGCTATAACCAACGTCTGGAGCTAGAACCCAATGTCTGAAGCTATAACCCAACGTTTGGAGCTATAACCCAACGTCTGAAGCTATAACCCAACAACTGGAGCTATAACCCAACATCTGGAGCTATAACCCGACGTCTGGAGCTATAACCCAAAATCCGAGATATAATCCTTCTGGAGTTATAACTCAACTTTCTGGAGCTATAACCAACGTCTGGAGAAATAACCCAGCAACCACTTATCAACATTTTATATGCATGTTTATGTGTGTGTGTTTTTCAAGTCCTTAGAAATTTTAAAGTCTGCTGGTTTGCAGGTTGACATGGACGAGGTCCCGCCATTCAGTACCACCTTGAATGGTATGCTCTGTGGTAATAAAATAACTGGACAGCTACTCGTGTAAATATTTGATGAGTTTTGTACATGAGAGGCAAAGAATAAAAGTGGACTTGGAAGAAATAAAAAAAGGCCAGAAGGTGGTGTAAACATATATAATAGCAGTCTATAGCAGGCCATATTTAGTTATAAAAAATATTTTATATTTAAAAATCTGTATAGAAACAGACCTCCATCTAATGGAATGTGCACCTCCGAATAAAATAAGAAAGAAAAGTTGTTTGTATTGGGAAAATAAAAACACGTTTGATTTTTTCTCTGTGTTCATATGCAGAACTATGACTTAAGTGAGACTTGGATTTAGATCTATGACTTAATTGAGACTTGGATAAGGTTATTCTGTTTAGCATTTCATTCTGCGCTAATCAAAACGAGGCTTTTAGCCTACAAAGGTAGAAGTGCGTAGAGGATGGGTCTGCCCTTAATTTAATCGGAGTAATCTGCCCTTTGTTTACAGTGTGAGCTCTTAGATCTGGCTTACGTTTTTTTAACGCCATAAAATAAAGTGAATATAGAGAAATGTGGGGGGTAAAATAATGGAATCTTAAAAAAAAAAAGGTTAAAAAATGAAAAGAGGAAGATTAAGATGAATAGACAAAATAGACAATGTCATGGACACCATCTTGAAATATCCCTTGCTGTTAACTAATTTTAAAAAATTGTCTTCTTCAAGTTACAGAGTTTGAATGAAATTCGATTCCGTAATGCTAAAAGCACAAAAAGTATCATGTGATTTTTAAAATACATAGCTTATCAAAACTTCCATACTCTGTACACCGGAGTCACAGAGGATACACCTAGGACTCCGTGTATAAAACATCCCCCAATTCAAATTTGATCTGTTGTAATAAAGTAGGTAAATTAATTTTTGTTGTACAGTCTAGAATATAGTATACAGAAATATATGGAGATTAGAGCTACACAACGAAGTGACCAGAGTCTCCTCAGTTTATTACGTACTTCAGACTAAGATTATTCTATTGATCAACGAGCATCATAATTTATAGATCTAGACGAACGCTGGGAAGGCGATACACTTCTATCACAAACAAATTACTCCCAGACTGCACCAGAGCCAAACTCCAGCCAGCCAAAAAGCCCATAAATATTCTTTGAAAAAAAAATCCATCAAGGGAATTTTCTATTTGTATATGATTGTTCATTTTCTTACCAAGGCTAAGTTCCCTATAGACATTTTAAAATGTTTGAGGGCTGCAAGACGGATCAATCCGTTTTTATTAAACGTATGATAATCACCCTTAATTTTTTTTTTCATTCAAAGGGAATAGGGGTAGCAGTAGAAAAATATGTGTGACAAAAGTTGGTACGTGAATATCAGGCTGATTCAGTTCTCATGGCCTCAAAGTGGCGCCCTCGCGGAAACATCCGTGGAGTGAGCTATGGATAGCTTAACAGTGAGAGTCATGTCAGGGGCCTTATCTAAACAGATAGCACGGGGCCCAGTCTGAGTAGAAAAAAAAGCATAATGTCAAAATTAAGATTTGTTTTAGAAAATACATTTGTAATAACGTTTTTTTTTTTTAATAAAAGCTCAACAATCCTTTTTTTTTTTTTATTGCGTATAGGATTGGCACCCCAAAATGACTTTTTTTTTCTATTTTTCATGAGATTTTTATGAGTTTTCAGGAGATTTTCTTAATTTCAGATTTTCCATGACTTTTTTTTTCGTATATTTTGCAATTTCAGTAGATTTCCATGAGGTCCTGGAAAACTAGGAGACTGCGAAAATCCTGCTATTATATAAAGTTTGAAAATTTAGAACTAAAATTGATGAATAAAAAAAAATATCTCACTAAACAAAGATGCTGAAATTAAATTTCCTAAGTTCCAAATAATTTTAAATAAATAATTTAATCACTATTAACTAGGTTATAATAATCACCGCCATGCCGAAATATTAAGCTAAGATAAAAAAAAAATACGTCCAAGCCGGCATGTTATATAAAGTCTTTAAAAAAAGAAAATCTTATTTGCATTGAAGCGTTAGCCATTCCTATCGATCAGCGCGAGAATTAGCCAGGATTTTCATCAAGCAGCGGCCAAATGTGCGCTGTATTTATGAGGATTTTCGTTCACGATTCCTCAACTTTTTCTTTTATTTATATACTTTTAGGCTTTAAAGGATAGACGAGCGGGCGCTAGACTTGGGAAAGAGAGCACTAGAGCCCTGGATAGAAGAATTACCCTGACTTGTCTTTGCCAATTAATTCGTCCATGGCGCGTCACATGACTCAGCGGTCCACGGAGCGAAATGTCTTCGGCCATCTCAGTGTAAACAAGAGGAGATAAAAAGTGGACATGATGTATGAGGGGATGAGGGAGAATAGCCGCTTCACTTCTTCAGAGTTTGACCGATGGAAATAGCCAAAACACCCCCCATCCTTATATCCACGCCCCACTATCATAAGCTCATTCACCAGCAGTACAAAGGACCGAGTCAAAGGCAGATGGGCAAAGAAATAGGGAGACTGTTTCTCAAACTTGTATAGTTGAAACAATCTTCAGTTTTCCATTTGGGATATAAATACCGCCATTCAGAACACTTGCCCTGGAAAAAAAAGTAGAAGAATGTTTTATTTCTCGGGTAACTTTAGTTCCGTCAGTTCTGTCAACGACTAGAATTGTTGATAGTTCATCATCAATCAAGAAACTCCACGAAAAGTTAACCCAGACTCCCCTCAGATAACATGAACTAGTTCTAGAAGTTTATCACTATTTGGTAGCCCGGTTGTTTCCGGAAAATGTTTTATAACGAAATACTTTGAGAGAAAATAAACGCACGCGACCCACTTTTTGATTTTCATGTCTACAAAATGGTTAGAATGCTGTGTCCTCTTACAAACTGTCACGGATGAATGTCTGTGTGTGTGGGTATAATCTATTTTTACATATCTATGTCAGTTGTAAATGTATGCGCGAATGACCGGAAGTGTATTAGTTTTGAGAGAGGAAAAGACCAGTGCGTGATATGTGCCATGTAGTAGAATAAAGTTTATATGTTTAATCGAGTTTTCAAGTGTTTTATGTAACTACAGCTGAACCTACATTTAAAGACCGCATCACAAACCAAGAGATTAGAGACAGGGTTACTGTAGCGATCGGACCCCATGATGACCTGCTAACTACTGTGAAGAAAGGAAAGATTAAAATGTATGGCCATATAACAAGATCTTCGGGACTCGCAAAGACCTTCCTCCAGGGAACAGTACCAGGAAAAGAAGAGTCAGACAGAGAAAGCGGTGGGATTACAACATCAAAGAATGGACGGGCCTACCATTGAAAGAGGTTTTAAACAGGGCAAAGGATAGAGAGGAATGGAGAAAGACGGTCTACAAGTCTTGCTTGGTGCCTCAACTGTCCACCAGACTAAGGGAGAGGTAACAGGTAACAGCTGAACCCAGGGTCACCTATACTTGAAAAGAAGTTTCTAGAGAGCAATTGAAATATAGATATAGTAGAAAGCTTTAACACAATCCTTGATGTGAAGGGATTGAATATAGAATATTCTTCGTCTGATTTGTGAAATATTTCCCAAAGAAATGGAAGAACAGAAGAACAATTCACTCCAAGATTAGTTCTTGATCACAATATCTAACATCTATTTCCATTGAGATGCTGCTGATGCAGACACAGTGAGAGAATTTGAACCTCTCAGGCCCTCACGCAAGTTTGATGATGATGTTGATGGTGCAGACACATCTATACAATAATACGCTGGTAGAGACATTGCGATGGCTCGGATCAATTTAAAACTTTAAACAGTCCGCAAAGAATCAATGCCTATAATCAGAGTTGTGCACAATAAACTAAAAGACATTAAAAAGCAGGCATTTTTGTTTAAATAACGATTACCCACGAATATGATTACGTCTTAGCCCGTTGATTTACTGTTGGACGAAATGGGATGGCAAAGAGCAGGGTTCAAACCCAGGACCATTGAAATCACACGACAAGACGGCCATCGACAAAAACTTTTTTTCTTAAAACCAAACTCTAACTTAGCGTTAGAGTCTAGATGGTATCTATTATCCTTGCTAACATCACTATTGTATTCTGCTGTCTGATCGCTGTTTCGACTACCTCTGTTCGACACTCACTTAGAAGATTTTTTTCTCATGTCAGGGAGAAATATCAAGGTGAGTTTCCCACAACTAGAGATCCCACAACTAGCGATACTGTTTGGCCGTCAAGTTAAAACTGGGCTCCACATACTCCCTCATTTGTCACACGAGAGAATGGTCTCCTCGCAGACAAAACATTCGCCCGACCACTTTAGGCCAGGCCAACACGGTCATTAACTCAAGCCCATGTGGAGTGCTGGCCATTTGTGGGGCGAGTTCAAACGATCATCGCCTGGAATTAACGTGGCTTAGCCTATAGAAAGTTTTCCCACTCAGAGAGTCCAAACATTGAATTTGATCAATGCATGTGACGTGCCGGATAGAGACAATAGAGACTAACGGAAGTAATGTAATGTTATTCTAGTTGACATTTGTATACTTCACTTTGTGAAATGTATTTATTTTTCACTTAATTTACTTTAATAATAATAGATTTTGATGTCTGTCAGATGCCTATAAATAGCTAGCTTTCTGGCATATCTGGTGTACAGAACATCTGTAGTAGTGATGATCTATGTAAGATCTAGTTTTTGTGCATTTAATAGCACTGTAAAATCAAATCTGTAAATTTTTATTCTGGTAGTATGAAGCACTTTGCTAAATTAAATTTTATATCATTTAATTGGTAACCGTGATTTTATTACAACGTCCGCCATATCATTACATCTCTCCCAATATTTCTCTTATATTTCCATAAAACTTTCTTTCGGTTTCCTATATCGCCTCAACATTTCTCTTTTTTGAATTACCTTCATTTTCTTTGTTGCTGTATTTCAATGCTTAATTCTGTTTTGTCGCTTAGGGACTCTTGGGTTTTTTAAATTTAGAGTTCAAGAATTAGTATTGTTATTATCACCCAATACACCACACACGCGAATTCGTTGAACACACACTGAAGTGACACACTCACTGACGTGACACACACTGACGTGACACATACATACACTGACGTGACACACACACACTGACGTGACACATACACATACACTGACGTGACATACACAATGACGTGACACACACATACACTGACGTGACACACACACACACACTGACGTGACACACACGCTGAAGGGACACACAAAAAGATTATTATTTATTTGCCCAAATGTCCTTCAAGATGCAGTGGATAGTGGCGAGAAGGACTCGAACAAGGATCCATCGTGACGACCTCCAAGCATGTATCCAGTAAGCACTCTTTAATAACATATGACATCGACCCGCCCGATACTGTCAAAAATCCAAAACAGTGTCACGTGATTAATCTTATTAAATAAACGCTGATGTGGCAGGGAAGAAAAAAGTCATACATAAAAGAAAAGAATATATTAGAGTCTATTTCAATATTTTTTTTTGTGTTTAGCATATAAAAGGTCTGAGAGAAAAACCTGACAT
Source organism: Biomphalaria straminea (assembly GCA_021533235.1). Lineage (NCBI taxonomy): Eukaryota > Metazoa > Mollusca > Gastropoda > Planorbidae > Biomphalaria > Biomphalaria straminea. The sequence continues at coordinate 50,860,243 of JADKLZ010000003.1, forward strand.
GGCCATTACATCTGGATATTGGGTCTGACATGTCTCTTAAAGACAGGATGACTTTCAAACCCCCAGGATTCTGGACACAGATATCTGAAGAAGCTGTCAATCAGACGGCTGGCCAGGGAAATGATCGATCTCACTAAACATGCTAGACACGGAGAGGTGGGGGGACAAACTGGGGGAGGGGTGAGTAATTAGGAGGGAGGAATGGATGAACAACGAAGCGATTAATTGACTGGGCTGGGGGTTAAGAAGTGTGACGACCGGCCCGACGTAATTAGCTCAAACTTTTTTTTTCTGATATAAATATTCTCAGAATAAATTGATAAAATAAATCACTTTTTTCTCTTACCGACAGGTCATGTGTCTGTGGAGAACATAGATTTTCTTCTTCGCATTATGCATATACATTTTTTTTAAAAAAGATAACTGGTTTTAATGCATGAGAATAATTCCATTGCGTTTCCTGATTAGAGTTTATATCGTTACGTGTAAATGAAACAGAAGAAACAGCGTCTTCATTCGAGATCATGAGAGGTTCGGGGGAGTATGGCTGGTGCAATGACATGAAAAATTTCATCAGTACTGCATAATTTACTGGATCGAGCTGCAAGAGACTGGGGCTTCTGAAGGTCAAGACGCAAATGGAGAATAAATTGTAAATGCAAATCTGGGTTAAGAAAAAAAGAAAACAACACATTAAAATTATAGAGAAATGTTTTACTGCCAGTATTAGAACAATAAACATCTTATAATAATAATAATAGGCTTGTCTTCGAATCCGAAGATTAGTGAGGAATACAGTATAATATAAAATGTAAATAAAACCCAAATCAGATTTTTACTGTTTTCTTCAATCCAATAATTATTATGGTTGGGATACAACGAAGGAATAGGGGGAATAATTATAATATCCACGGACACATTTCACAAACATCTGTTAGATGATCCCGCTTTGCAGCAAGTTTCTAACTCGTCATTTTTTTTTATATTTCCGAAGTCTCAATCATCATTGAGAGATGTTACTTATGTACATGGCCAGCTTAGGTTCTGGCAACCGTTATCATGTGATCATCTAGTTTCAGTCGTAAGAGAGACATAACAGTCTCTTTCTCTTCAGTCATACATGACATCTATACATAACATCTATACATAACATTTATGCATAACAGTTTACCAACTTCCAAAAAGAGTTACATCATGAAAAAAAGTTAAAACATGTATAACAAAAGGTTTCTTGACTTTCAAATAATTTCTTGAAATGGCAGCATTAACTTAAAAAAAAAGTAAACATCCTGCTAGAAAAAGTCATAGCTTGTTAAAAAAACTAAAAAAAAAAAGGCTAATCTTGATTATTTTAGCTGCAAAATATGTACGATGCTCAAATGAATGGGCTATTGTTGATATATCAGATTTCTTAAGAGAAGTCAGATCCAATAGAACGAAATTAAGACAACTAGCACCCCTCCCTCCGAACATTGACAAGATCACGTTGACCCAATTGGACACACAGGACGTCCCTCGGCCACCCACCCCTTACACTGTTTATCCTCCCATGTCAGATAACCCTCAAACAATTTCACGGTTTTTTGAGCACCCCGCTTCATCAGCGGAGAGTGGTGTCCGCTTAAACTGGACACTCGTCAGAATAACCGCGGGCAGTGGTCAGACAAAGTAGCCGGGTTCTAATCCACTTCCTATTCCTTAATCTGGCGATGAATTTGACCGTGAAATGGTCTTTCAGACTCCTGCGGAAACTGACACCTTCCCAACGCCCGCAAAAACAACAACATAAAAATAGGCGAGGAATCGAATTTCCACCGTATTCCAATGTCCAAGCAGTGAAAAGAATGAAAGGGGGGGGGTTCTAAGAAAATAAAGGTTGGGGGGTGGCTTTTCAATTAATAACCAGCCCTCTATTCAGGAGATTGTCGAGTTCTACCTCCGCTATCTTTCCCCCTCCCCTCCCCTAGCTGTACATCAGTCCACACTCTGGAGCCCTTGTTCAGAATTAAGACCTTACATAGACCGGAAGAATAGAATTCCAGATCAAAGGCCGGATGACTGGTGAGCTTACAAGAGCGCGCGGTGGATCTCTGGTCTGCGGCACAGTCTTGCTCTCACAGTTGGCCACGTGAGGGAAATCTAGGCCAGGTCAATCCTGGCTTGTGACGGTGTGACTATATGCCTTTGTGAGCGCGCGTGTGTATGTGTTAATTCTGCATATTAAGACTAATGTTAATGAGTGTATACATTATCAAGCGTAGAGTCGAAACAACGTTCTGTACGACCTAAAATCTAGATCTAAGTGAAAACAACAACAGTTCTAGGTAAATTTATTTCTCCAATTAGCTATGACGAAATAAACAAAGTAGCGTGTAGTATTAAAAAAAAAACCCAGACAGAGATAATTGTATCCACAAAATCCACTTATAGGATAATGACGTTAGTTGAAAGTTTTCCGGTTGACTGGATAGTGTCCCGGACGTGTTACAGAACTGGTGAATGAAACTGGAGCTATTTATAGATGCGCACTAATCGATCGGATTTTTCTGTAGGGATGTGCTCACTTTAGATCTAGATAATTGAAGAGACAATTAAGTGTAGATGTAGCACTAATGACCGTTCTGTGTTCGCTTGAGAAACAGTCCGTAGACTGGTGTGGGCTGGGGACATCACTAAGTTAATATTATTATCAAAGGAAATCAAAGACCTTTTTGTGCTTTAAAACTATAATTTAAATATTGAGATACTGGTTTTGAAGTGAAATTATTTAAGTGAAGGTTACTTTATATATGTATAAAAACGCCATGAAAAATAAAATAAATTTCATTTCAACACCATATTTCTATCACATTAAAAAAAAACAGAAGAAATATGCATTAATTGACACACCATACAATAATTAAACACAATTTGTGTATGTAGCTGATTTTATTAATTTCTGATTTGTTATACAACAAAAAACACTACGAGATCTTTATACACTTAATTAGTTAATAAAGACATTGACCTTAAAAACTCAATGAACATGCATTCGTGTCAGATGTAAGCACATGTGAGTTGTATGAGGACTCTACTAGGGCAGGAAAAGGGACAAGCAAATGAAAGCGAGAACTATGAACAATTCTGATCAAAGTTCTTACATTTGTTGTTGTGATAGACTACTATAAAATCAGCTTTTTTTGTTATGCAATGTATCTTTTGGAAAGTGAATAAAACAAACGTTCGACACAACTAAAGAGATCGAAAGCAAGGCCATCTGTGCAGAGTCGCTTGTGATCTGTGGAGAGAACCTACCGGCCCTTGCGCCAAACATCGCCGAAAGATCAAGTCTAAAAAAATACATCGAGGAAAATCTTTACCAAAAGACCACCTCCTCAGTCGGAAACTGCACTAGTCGCACTGAACAGCTAATTAATTTGCTTTTGCTTTGTTTTTGCTTTGTTTACTTTTTTTTTTTTTTGTAAAAATCTTTGACCACTATGTTAATCAATCAAACTTTATCTATTGATTTTAAGATTTTTGTTAGCATATAATTTGTGGCCTTCAAACATTGACACTGTCTCCGCTGTTAACTGAATTTGCTTTCCGTTCGATATTTGTCAAGCAACATTCTGAAATGTAACATTGGCTATCTTTGGTTACTTTGAATGAAAAAAAATAAACTCGTGTCCCAGCGCACCAGACACATAAATAATTAAAGATGAACTAACAAATGAGCTTAGCCGAGATCCTGAACAGCTCAATCCCTGACTAAATGGAAACTGTTTTTTTTTTTTTTTAATTTCTTTAATTTGTCATCAAAATTTTGTTGTAACAGCAAATCTTAGACAAGGAAGCTTTAATCGAAACATCAAAATAGCTTTTTTTTTGGCCTGTCTCTCTTCACTTCGAAAACGTTTTAGCAAGACCTGGGGTCTCGTGGGAAGCGTGGTCGAGAGGCTAAGCTAAGGCTTGAGCTTGGCTTGGCTTGGCTACCTAGAAGGGGGCTCGAGGTTCGACACCCGACTCGGGCAGAGTTGTGTTTACTGAGCGCCCAAAGGCTGCACGGGAAACCAACTCCTAGATACCCCCTCCCCCCCACTGGTCCACAAATGAGATTGGACCAAAGCGCTCTGAGCATGCTATAAGCATGAAAGTAGCGCTATATAAAAGCTATAATAATAATAATAATATGGCTGTACAGTCGTATTAAGTCTTGGTTAGCTTATATAGATTATAAGAAAAAAAATAAAGTGCCCCTTTCAGACCTTGCGATCTACGGGACAGATGAGATGTTTTCCGTGACCCACGGTTAACAACTGTGTTATGTGTCCAACACAACGACCAACCGCCTTTACTTTTCCCCAATTTGTGTCAGCTACCCATTAGAGCTGGGTGGACTCAGAGGCGCCCTAATGATCCCGACATTTAAAATCCTAGTCTTCACCAGGATTCGAACTCGGGTCTCTCCGTTCAGAAGCCAAGCGCCACTACTTATTCAGTAATTATTATAGTTAATAAGCTATCATTGTTATATTGATATGCAACAGAAGTGAAGTTTGAAGCTAAGGTCAGCCAAAGTTGTTTGTTAGATTGGTTCCTGTGTTCACGGTTGGGTGATACACTTGTGTATATGTACACTCTATGAGTTATCGGCGACATATTTTGCAGAATAAATATTTGTTATAAAGATTTGTTAAGCTTTTCAAAAAATACATTTAAAAATTGAAACTAGCTCGAGTTAATTTATTCAATTATTTAAAATTAGAATTTTAACAACCAAAAGAACTCCCAAACTTGAACAATCCAAAATCTGAAGTGAATTAGAATTTAGAACAATCCAAAATCTAAAGTGAATTAAAATTTAGAGTGAATATAAAGCTGGGTGCATGTTGTCGCTGAGCGAACATGTTTAGTCTCCAACGAGGCACAATTGTTCACCCATCACTGGTCAAATCCAATAAACTGGACATGACTAATTGAGGTGACCAAAGCGTCAGGCTATGATTGACCACAGCGACGCCGGGTTCTGACAGTGCCATTATTCCAAGAGTTCTGTCTTGGCCCCTTCTACTCGACCTTCACCTTGTCATATCTGCCTTGACATCGTCTTGCGTTGTTTTGATGTCAGGAGGCTTAAGATTGGCTGACAGATGAAGATGCAAGTTAATTTAGTTCAAAACATTTCCAAAAATCATCCCGCCCCCCAGTGGGAACGTCGCGAGGACGCAAAAATAGGCGTGGATCAGACAATTCATAGTGTATTGTTTAGTCAAATAAATTATTAAAGGGCGGCTGACTCACGACGTGACAATAGCGAAAATAGGCATGGTCAGACAATTCATAGTGTATTGTTTAGTAAAATAAATTATTAAAGGGCGGCTGACTCACGACGTGACAATAGCGAAAATAGGCATGGTCAGACAATTCATAGTGTATTGTTTAGTAAAATAAATTATTAAAGGGCGGCTGACTCACGACATGACAATAGCGAAAATAGAGGTTTGAATAGTGTTAAAAGAAACGCAAGAGACTAATCTGGACAGCGATAGAAAGAGAAGGTCGACATATCATATGCGATATCCAAACTTTTCCATCAGACTAATGGACAGGTCAAGGTCAAATAATTCAAAACACACACAGAGCAGGCCAAACTAAGGTATAATTATTATTGTTATTTTTTTTATTTACATCGAAAGAATTTGGATAATCACACTTAAAAACAATGTCAGATCCTTGCAGACCTTCATCCTAGTAATTCAAATTTTGAGCAGACGTATCTTTCCGCCAAATTTTTACGTTCAAGTCTTGACACAAAACTCTCTATTTTTTTTATAACTATGTTGTACAGGCAAGACATAAATCTTCAACACCGCCAAGTTTTATATATTGGATTATGGACGAGAAAAAAAATCCATTCCCTTCAAAATGTCATTTCCCGCCACTGCACGTCTGCAGCACTTTATGGATAATATTGACTTCCGGTGATAACTCAAAATGGAAAGGAAAATAAGAGAGGAAGGGGAGGATAAATGGAAGATGATCGATAAAAGCATGTATTACTTTATGCTGTAACCTAAAAGGGTTATCTTTACTCAAATAAAAGGCGGTGTTCACTGAAGAAGCAGCACGCTGTAAGAAATCCATTCCTGTTTTTTTACTTTGTATCTATTGGGACATAGCCTCCAGTCTTAAACCGAGTGCAATTGTCATTGAAGGCTTGAACCTTCGACGTCACAACCTGTGGGTAGTGTAGACCAATAGCGAGTTGTTACGTTTAATTAGGATTGCTTGCGCTTCGTCATGGACATACGGTGGCAGGACCGCACTACGAACAGCGAACGCCGGTATGGAGAGTATAGAGGGACTTCTTATGGTCCGACAGCTACGCTGGGCAGGGCATGTATCCCGTATGGGAGACAAAACGTATGCCAAAAGCAGTCTTATTTGGTGAGCTAGAAAGTGGTCGACGTAATAGAGGCGCCCCACGGAAACGCTTCGAAGACCACGTTAGGCGTCAACTTTCCTTGGCTGAAATAAAAAAGAGCACCTGGCTGCATGCGGCGCCGGAACGAGACACTCACGAAGGACGCGGGATACACATTTCAGACAAAAAGAAAATCTGCTGCCGAGGACAAAGGCAGACGGCGAAAAGAAAATCTAAATCGACCACCTGCGTACAATTGATATGCTTGCCCTAGATGGGGCAAAGTATGTAGGTCGCAGCTGGGGCTGCGCAGCCATGGGAAATACTGCATTCCTCACTAATCTTCGGACTCGAAGACAAGCTTTTTTTGATATTTCCAATATTTGAAGGGTGTACTATTTTGTCTAATAAATATCGCTTAATGTTAAAGATATATGATAAAAGGTTCATAGATGAAGGCTTAAATTTTGTATTCAATGAGTAGTAATTATTAATGCATTTGTAAATTATAGCTGCCGTAAGGATATAAAGTCTAAACTTAAGTTTATAATTTTCCTCATTTATAGTTTAGGATTTATTGTTAATAGTTTCTCTCGGGAATATTATTAGAAAAGACAATGGATAAAGATGTAGAGTTGTTGGCGTCACAATATGATGGACAATGCTTTCATACGATGTAAACATAAACACGTGTATATGTCCTGCTCGTGGATGCTGGTCCCCTCTCGCTTCGCTGAGTTTCGCTGATTTAAACCAGTGTTTCCCAAACTGTGCTCCGCGGGGCCTTAAAAAGGTGTTCCACGAACTACTGGAATAATTAACTAGTAGGCCACCAAGTGAAATAATTTCTGTAAAATAAAATAAGCGAAATGTTTCGCTATATACGCAAAATGTTCAAAGTGTTCAGTTAAGGAAACAATTTGGGAACCACTGATTTAAACAAATTGTTACCAGTTTTTGTGTTCATTGAGTACTGACAACACTTTTGAAAATGTTTTGTTTATTGAATTTTAGTTAAAGAGCAGGAAAAAGAAAGAGCGGATACACTCCACTCCCCCCCCCCCAAACATAAAAAGTTGTCTTCTTGGTCTTCTAATATTCCTGAAACTCAAAATGAGAAACAATCAGGAAGTGATGAAGAAAAAGTCTAGTTATATTGAATTAGTTAGGCTCGCCATCATGCTGTATTTCCTATTATATTCTTTCTTTGTTTAATTAAAAAAAAGGAGTTTTTCGTAGAGCATGTTTTTTTTTACGTGTTGTCAACTGTGGTTATCAAAAGCAAGCTTGCTTGAATTAGTTTCTAGCTTGAGGTTTTAAATGAGTGATTTGAGAGATTAATGAATTATTAATGACCCCAGCTAATTAAAAAAAAAAAGATTACAGATGTGGGTAGGCAGTGGGCGTTCCACCCTACCGCACCCCCGAACAACAAAGACCTAAGATGGGCTGCGGCAAGGGGGGGAGGGCGAGCAGCTGAATTGAAGAGGGCGCTTGTCTCGTGAGCCCTGTGAGCACGATACGTGCGAGTTACCCACTCTGTCAGCACGCGCACTTGAGTGTGAGTAGATATTGTTCTTAGAGTGGAGTGACGTCACGAAACATGATGTGTGTGTGGGGTAGGGGGAGAGGTGTCCACAAACAGTAAGTGACTAGAACTGTTCAATTCAACAAGAAAGTTCAAGGTCTACGAGTATATCAATATATCAATAGGACCCCCCCCCCCATTTCTGTATTCCCACAAGTATTCAGACTCTTAGAAATTAACAGTTTGTCTTTTCGTTGGCGATATTTCTAGTATTCTATAGCAGAAATGTAGCACAGTTTGCTAAAATAGGAGGCGAGGTGGCTGAGCGGTACATCGCTTGGCTTCCGAACCGAGGTCCCAGCTTCGAATTCCAATGAAGACTGATCTTTCGGCGCCTCTGAGTCCACCCAGTTCTAATGGGTACCTGACATAAGTTGTAGAAAGTAAAGGCAGTTAATCGTTGTGCTGGCCACACAACACCCTCGTTAGTCGTGGGCCACAGTAACAGATGACCTTTAGATCACCTGCCTTAGAGATCGCAAGGTCTAAAAGGGGAATCCCGAAATAAAAATCCCAATCCTCACCAGGATTCCATTGGTTCGTGGAACACCTATTAAAGCCTCGCGGAACACGAGGAACACAGTTTAGCAATTGCAATTGTTTTGCAATTAACTATAAGCGACCTCTTGAATATGCTTTTTACAAATTAAACAATCATATTTATAGACTGTTCAAGGTAGTGTGCTATCATATTTGTTTCCAGAATATTAACCAATCATATCATAATCTTATATATTGTCCGGACTATAAACCAATTACATCTCCGCGTGCTGATCATAAATCAAGATGAATGCCTTTTGATAGTGGCAAGTTGCATTTTTCTTTTTGCATATCTTTACCTCCACAAGAGAGTCATCAACATAATTTTTATAGCCAGTAGGTCAAGGAGAGATGGGCAGCCCGCAAGAAAAAAAAATTGATAAATTATGGTTATTATAGTTGGGGGTTTTAAAATGTCTGGCGTTTGGAAAATATATCTTTGGTTGTCTAATCTAGAGTGAGTTTGTGGGCTCGTTAGATGGTTCTCCGGTGAATTGTTGAGATACTGCCGCAAGTCGATGTGCACTTTTTTATAGTCTTTCGTTCTATTTTAACGTTCACTGTTTGAACATTCTTATAGTTATAGGAACAAAATGCTGAACTGCGTTTATGCCCGTGCTACCAAAGTAAATGTTACGTAATATTCAAGAGTGGGGCCGGGACGCTGCTGAAAAAAAAAAGGGGGGAGGTCAGGGCTGTAGTCTGTGACCCCAAAAGAAAAGTGAGGTGAGTTTTTGTTTTCTTTTTTTTATACATCTTGTATACCTAATTAGGAGGCGCGGTGGCTGAGCGGTAAAGCGCTTAGCTTCTGAACCTGGGGTCACGGGTTCGAATCCCGGTGAAGACTGGGATTTTTCTTTCGGGATCTTTGGGCGCCTCTGAGTCCACCCATTAGTAAAGGTGGTTGGTCGTTGTGCTGGCAACATGACACCCTCGTTAACCGTTGGCCACAGAATCTGATGACCTTTACATCATCTGCCCTATAGGCCACAGGGTCTGAAAGGGGAACTTTTGTATACCTATTTGAATGTTTTCGGCATGTGTGGGGGGACAGCAGAGGTTCCCCACGTAACCATTTATCTTGATCACAAAGTTTTCTGGCGACGAGCCTGGCGAAGCTGGTCGGAGGGACTCGAGGAAGAAGCTGCTTATTCTAAATTAAAAACACTTTAGAGATAGAATCAATTTAAAAATATTTTTAAAACTAATTCCCCAACCCTCCTTGTTCCAAAGAGAAAGAAACGTTAGCATTGAAGAAAGTAGTCAGCGAAAAAAAATGTCTGAATGCAATCCCATTTCAAAATGGAAGCCAATTCTAACTTGAACAGTAACAAGAGAGACAACAGAAAAGAAAGCTGGATGTTCAATATCAATGCCTCATGGGATATGAAAACCTGATAAATATTGAATTCTCAATGAAATGGAGAATCTGAAATGAAAAGCATCAAAGTAGAACTTCCAGCAGGTGCATTCTGTTAGGGAAAACCAAGGGGAACAATTATATTGAAAGATCGCTTTTCATCAGTCAAAAGTATAATGAAAGCCTATTTCACTATTTCACCAAAATAGTTATCCAGCCTCACTATTTTATCACTAACTGGAGTGAAAAATTCGATTTTTATATTGATGTAGATGTAAATGTATGTTACAATTCTTGAAAAAAAAATCATTTAATCATACGTAGTTTTTTTTTATTTATATACGTATACACCAAATGTAAATATGTATTTATGAGAATAAAGTTATAAACACTGTCTTACACACTAGCGGTGCCATCATTACACAGGTGTACTTAAGCTCGTGTACTGTTAGAGACTACAAGATATGTCGACATTAGAGACACAAGTTTGATCGACGTCTATGGGCTTCTGACGAAACTGTTCTTAAGACAGACCTTGTTATTACGTGTTTGTGATGGTCTCTAAATAAAGGTATGCCCTCGTTGAGTTACCTCTCTTAGAGTCCCATATTGTTAGTGCAGTTGGTGAAATCCTCCATTAGAGAGAAAGAACAGACTCACGCCTAAGTGTAAGGTTTGGGTGCCTAACGCCTCGACCAATCGTTATAGTAGGCCTCCACACTGACCTACGATGTCACATCCGGTGGACAGACGAGACCAATAGCTCGTTGCCACGTCATAAAGGTATATTTTTCATTCGCTAGAGATGTTTAGATATACTTTGACTATCTAGGTCATGTATTTATTTATCCATTGATCGCCATAAGTCTTAAGTGTATTCTGTCCGTTTTGTGTGATAATTATTATACAATAGCCTAATGGCTTTTATCTCAAGACAAGGGATGAGATTTTTAGTTAATATTTAGATTTCTACCTGCTTGAATGATTTCCATTTCACGGTATGTAATTTTCTCGTTGCTTAAAATCTCTCAACCAAATTGGTTTTTAATTATCTCACATTTTTACAAGTAATTATCGCCCTCATCGGTCGAGCGACATATTGATATCAATAGTGTCCACGACATTTAAAGCGATATTTGAGTGGGTGTTTCGTGCAAATTTTGTCAGAATTTTTTTTCTAATTTTTATTTTAAATTGAAATTTAAGAAAAAAAATCGAAATTCAGCTCGTTAAATTCTCGCAGATTTATGTCAGTCAGTCAGTCTCTTTATCTCTTTTAGAACCATTTTCCCAGTAACTTAAAAAATTAAGTAATTGTTTTGCAATAGAAATATACAATGTGAGATTTTAGATTTAAAAAAACAAAATAATATAAAAATAAACATTAAAAAAAAAGTTTTTCTTAGGAAAAGAGCTCCGCACTTACAACTATATCTGTCAATAGTGTAGAAGCTATTTCCTTTATTTGGTATCAAACAAAATAATTAATTGACTAATTGTTTTTTTTTTATGGATTCATTCATTGTTTTTACCAATAAATAATCGTGCAAAGTTTCAACTTGTTCATTGAATGTTTGTTGGACGCTCAAACATTTTTACCAGACAGACATTAAAAAGAAAAAGTTGATAATAAATACCTTTATTGATTTTGCTCAGAGGCAGTTGATCACAGTTTTAGAAATGCACTATGAAGTGTTAAGAAATAGTTATATGTCATACATTTCGAGAATTAGGATACGCACGTAATAGATCGGATTTACGACGCGACACAGAATGAGACGTAGATATGAGAGATAATTCTAGAATACACTGACAGTCAATGCCAGTGGCGTAGCTAGGGTGGGGTGAAGGGGAATACAAATGTGAAAATCCCCCCGAGCCCTAGCTTGAGCGTGGCCTGTCATGAGTGTCCGAAATTTGTTTTTAAATTAAATATTACCCCCAGTATCTCATGTCGTGATGTCGAATGTTCAAATGCAGAGGCCCCTAAAGAGGTCAACCTCCTGGAAACCCAGACACCCAAATCCCTAGCTACGCTTGTGGTCAATGCTTAGACATTACGCTAGTAACATCTAGCTAAGGACTGAAGACACAGATTTGATCTCTAGGTTGACTGTTGAACTCACCTGCTGGTCTAGTGTCGGTTATTACGAGTTACTTATATCTTGCGATGTTTAACTGATAATGAAAGAACTCCTATTCACTAAAGGCTTTGTAATAGACCTAAACGTTGCCTGAAACATTACATGTATTTTACAATTATTTAACAACACATGACTTGTTTCTATAACGGATTTTATTTAGCGTAAGGCTAATCCTTAGCAGGGGGGGGGGCAGAAAAAGCTATGGTGGATGAGTGGAAAAGCGCTTTGCTTCTTCTTCCAGGTGTCACGGGTTCGATTTTTCGGCTTTCTATGAAGTCCTTCAGTCCACCCAGCCTTAATGGGTACCTGACATTAATTCGGAAAAGTAAAGGCGGTTGGTCGTTGGTACTGCTACACCTTACTTTGGACTTTATTGCTTCATTTTTTTTATAATCTTTCGTAGAAAACAGCCTCGTAATGACGCACTAACAGTATTGGTAGACCAAATAGTCGATGATAGTGACGTCAGAGTTTGTAAGATGTCATTGCAAAGAGCAGACGGTTATGACGTTCGATCAAGGACGGCGATAGACCAGGATCTGGCAGCAGACACAGACCGAGACGGTTCTTGATCATCAAAGTAGTTAATTATTCATAATGACCTGGGAAGACGACCACACATGACAAGCGTGTCAACGTTAAGAGGGAAAGACACTGCGGTAAAGTTGGCGTAGCAAGGGTGGGGGGAAAATAGGAAAATCCCTCCAGGCCCCACTTGAGAGGGACTCCAGTGTTTTTTACATTAAGAATTAAATATTACGCAAAATGCAGGAGCCCCTCAAAGCGGTCAAACCTACCTGGCCCGCAAACGATAGAAAATTACTAGCTACGCCACTGCCAGTAAACCTAGAACTAAATCAGTCCACATACCGATAAAAGGTTTTATTTGTTTGTTAGTTTAGTTCACTATTTAGCTTTAGTAAGCAGGGAGATAGGAATCCTAATACTAGCATTTCACTTAGGTGGAAACCTCAATCGGAATAAGAAACGAGCATTTGTAGCATATAAGTATTTGTGTATAAATCATTTGGCTGGCTACTATATACCAGAGCTACATGTTTTTACACGTGACTTGTGTACGTTTTACAGGTTCCTTTAGAAACAATGATTTGTCCGTCCTAGCTCTACATTCCTGTATGACGGCATGGAGGCGAGCAGGGCTTGAACCCGGGACCAGCATGAAGAGAGTGTTGAGAGCATACCACACAGCCAGGCAGCCAGCTTCATCTTAAAGTTCAAAACGTTTAAAATATCTGAAGTAAAACAATTAGCAACCTAAATCTCTAAAATGCACATCGTGAAACTGGAGTTTGAACAAGTACAGCGATATGATTTACGTTGTTCCCGCA
>JADKLZ010000003.1:50886653-50896692 GCA_021533235.1 Biomphalaria straminea
CCTCCTCCCACTGTGACGAGGTATTAAAAAAGTCGACTACAGATTATCACAGCAGTGTGGAAAGTCGACGTGAAACTCGTGGTAGCGACTTCCCAGCTTGAGGGGAAGAAAAAGAAAGGAGGGCCGTGAGGAATGTAAACGAAAGAAAGGCACCGACAGAAGTTCTAGATACGTCTTTATTTTATTCTTCCAAAACTCTCGTAGTAATAGTGTTTGATACGCCCGGTATTGCTCTCGATACTTCGTATTTTCTTATATATATATATATATAAGAACGCTGTTTGACGGGCTAATGAAAAAAACTTGAATGACTATAAATTAGAACGATATAAATAGCACTTATGATAATTTTTTTTTTCAATTTTTTTATATTCATGTTATCTGAAAAGAAAATATTTAAGTGCATTGAAAAAAAAGTGAAAATTTTATCTTTGTAAAGCAGTGATGCTCAGCCTAATTCGGCCTGAGGGCCATTTTAACTTTCGACACTCGTGTTGAGGGCCATATCAACCAAAGGGTAAAAAAAAAATGAAATAAAAATTCACCTGAAACTATTTGAAACTTTTGGATCTAGTTCTTGAATTAATTAATAGGATATTTAAAGTCTATCATTTTGTACGTGTCTTAAAATGGCTTCATTTCTCTACTTAAAATGTGAGCAACATTGTAGCTACATTTACCACCAACTTATTTTCTTGTCTCTTTTTGGTAAATATTCCCATCCACACTCCAATCTCTAGACGTAGTTTAACCAATCTCTTATACGCGGTTCAAACAAAGATGACGTTCATATTTGTTTTATAATGCCGCTGTATATGTTGTTGTTTCGGAAACAGTCAGACTTTCTTTAAAAACCAAATATGTTGGCTTATAATCATGTTCCACAAAAAAGATCCATTCACCTTTCCTGGTAGATTCTACAGAGTTCCAGTTCATAAATGCACAAATGTTAAATGACTTGGTACCAATCCATCAGAGAAAAAAGTTGAGGCCCTAACAAAGTTAAAAGATAATTTTTTTTTAAGTGGGGGAGGATTTTCTACTTTTTGGACCGACAATTCGTCGGGCCGGATGGAACCACGTCGCGGGCCGGTTCTGGCCCGCGGGCCCTACTTTGGGCATCGCTTTTGTAAATAATATAGAATATAGAAGATAAGTACAGAAATGTTGTTTATAATAAGATAGTACAGAAATGTTGTTGATAATATATGTTTGTATTTAGCAGAAAATGAAAAACCAAAATCTTGTTTAAATTTAAAATTTGGTTACTATAAGATAAACGATGCATGTCTAAGCATTCACCTATAAACTCATAATAGATAATTCCCGTGAAAGGGTGATGATAAAATAAGATGTCAGAGACATCTATACATCTACGGGTTCTGGGTACAGCACAAGAATTTAATGAAAAATAAAATAACAGTTTTAATGATAATACAAGTATTTCTCCACTATTAAAGATTTTATTTCATGTTATAAAAATGTTATCAGTAATATTTATACATATAAATTATCGTTATAGCTCTTTTCCTATGATGTTAGCACTTTAAGACCAAGACAAAGACTGCTTTATCTATCCCTAAGGAAATTTGTTGTGATTACAAGGACCCTTTTCTCATATAAATACAACACAACAGGAAAAAAAAAACAAGAAGACAAACCCTTTGACAAAGAAATTTGTGTGTGTTTGTGTTTTGTGTGTTTGTGTGTGTGTGTGTGTTGTGTGTGTGATTATTTAACATTATTTCAATCATTTGTTACTACTCACTGTTAACGTTGAGTTACCAGCTACGCACATCTCTACAAGAATGCAATAAATTCGGAAAAAAAAATGTCAAGAAGTAACAATCTTTCCGTTGAAGAAAAAAAGTCCTTCCTTTTTGGAGATAAGCTTTGTACAATCAATGTAGAAAATAAATTTGAACCTAAATACGAAGTGGTTGCTATTGGTTGCACCCCACCCCCATCTCATGTGAGATGTTATAACTATTTGAGTTTTAAACAACAATTTTGGCATTGAAATGCCAGTAGCAACTTTTGTGTACTTTCAGGGATTAGTTGAACAGCGAAGGTATATGGCTGCCTGGTCATGTATGTGCTCGGACAGTGGTCAAGATGGTCCCAAATTTACATTCTACCTGTCGTCATCCCGATACGTCCTGCAGGAGTCAGGGGAAATGACGTCATAATCGTCATTACCGGAAGAACTAACAAAAAAAAAATCTGATCACACTGGGACGCAATCGTCTCGGTCCAATTAACCGACTGCTCCGATTAAACGGATTAAGCTGCATGATAGGATTGTTTCTATACTATTGAATTCGACACTAATAAGCGACTGGTACGATTAATTAACCGGTTTTGAGCTCATGAACAGAAGGCGCAATAATTAATATAACAGCAATGCACATGTGGTTGAAGAACGATAAGGCGGCCATAATGTCATTTAGTGTCACGTTAGTTGGCCTATTGTTTCAACATTCATTGCATGAAAAGCCGGGGTTGGGAGGGGTAGGCGAGCGGTCATTTCCTTATCTAGTGACCAAGAAAAGATTACAATTAATTCTGGTACTTCCTGCTCGAGTTCTACAAGTGTTTCCAGAAGCAGACGACATTGACGTGTACACAAACACCAGGGACCGAATGTCACGGGAGTCTAGCACAACAAGAGTATTGACTTACACACACGAGCTAAATGTGAGCCTGGTCATTCATACTACGTCAACAGCCGAGACGCAACACTATCTTGATGAATTCTTTGGAATGAGACAGAGGATAGCGCAAAGAAAGGGGAGGGAAGAGGAAGAAAAGCGACAAGGACTAATAGACTAGATTAAATGACCAACATAGTTCTTACTCTGGTTATACTGACCACCAAACTTAAGTTGCGGTAGAGAGAACTGAGTTATTTATAAAGGTTAGCTGGAGGGTCAGCTAGAAGCGATCCAGTATGTGAACTAATTAAGCCTCCGTTTGAATGATGTCCTCATTTCGCGTTTCCCTTTAGCTTTAAACTTGAAAGGATCTCGGTCCTCGCAGTGGCACATACATGATATTAGATCATGGTTTCGAAATACTATTAATAATAATAATGGTAATGTCTTCGATTCCAAAGATAAAGGACTTGCATATTTTTATTCATCTGATGCAGACAAAGTCGATGTCTGTACGAGAAATGTGCATCCCCCGGTTATAGGAGGATGGCATAACAGAGGTCCCCCCTCCCTTCGTAAGCGCCATTTTGCCTTCACTGGCATAGAGGGGAAGTAGCTGACAGCTACTCACAAAGAATAGTAATAATAATAATAATAAATCTAAGCTTTGAGATTAAGCTTTTATGGAAGTTATCTAAAACGACATTGTTATATCAACCGAGGGGATAATGACAACTGACCTTCGAGACCCATGACATTCCTAAGAAGATTCTCGTTGCATAAGCGGTACTGCTGAAGACCTGCCACATCACCAGAAAATTCCTCAGTGGACACCGTTAAAGGGACTACAATAAATTTTGTATCTCTTTAAAGAAGCAAAAACCTGACAGTGCCAGATAGAAAATTAATTCACTTCCATAATAATAAAATAACAAATACGGTAATGTTTATGATTCCGAAAATAAAGAAAGAGTAATTCACGATTCTAGCAACTCTCAGCAGTGACCACGATTCTTAAAGACAACCTGCACCCATTAAACCACTGTTACATATGATCTGAACGAAGTGGTCGTCTCCTTTCCATTAGAACTAAAACTGAAAGATTTATAAACTCCTTTATCACACTTTCGGTTAGAGTGTTACAAGATGATCTGTAGTCAGCAAGAAGTATATAGAAGTCTAATTTATAAAGCGCCGGTTGTGAGTGTGTATGTGTTTCGTGTGTAAATGTTGCTATTGTACAGTAGTTACGCTGAGGTTGTCATTAGTAGTCAAACTGAATTTCCATTTGATTGAATTAATAACAATTATCTTATCTCATCATTAGATGAAAAATCATCACATATATTTCATTTCTTGAATGTTCCATTAACGACCTAACGTGTTTACTAAAATCCATTTAAACAGTCAAGCAGAACGATTAAGGGGTCGTATGTGTCTTCGGAGACCAGGTAGTGATCTACATATTTTGCAACATCTGACTCATACCAGGTAAACAATAGAGAGTGCGATGTTTATCGCCTTGTTTATTGCAAGCGATATAAAACGTGTCTATACCTTGCAGGCAAACATATTTTTTATACGGCATACATCTTATTCTATCGCTTCTAGTTCATTCTTTATTACAGCTGAAAAGCTGATATGAATAAGTTATTGCAGTCTCGGAGACAAGAGACAAATGGTTTAGTTGTGTTTTGTTGACCTGTGAGAGATACAATGGAGTTATATAAGCTTAGAGATTGTGATCTTAGTAAATATTGACATGTTTTTAGACATCGTAACTTTGCGTCGCTCTAACTTTATTGCGGCCTAGATGTCTTTACGTTGAGAGTTAAGGAAATGTTCCATTGTTCAGGTACCGATTACACGAGGGCTTCTCTCTAGGGACCTGCGAATATTCGATATTCGATTCGAATTCGAATATAAAAAGAATATTCGAATTCGATTCGAAATTATTTTTAAATTTTCGAATCTTCGAATATTTTCCAAAAAAAAAGCTACTCTTCCAATTCTAATAACAGTTTTGAGTGCTGATTCCAATGTCAGCATAAGTTTGATCTATCCTTGCATTTTTACATTGAAGGAAGAGTTAGTGTCCAAATCACCAACAGGTCTCCAACAATTTCGAGATGAGCTATTGAAACAACTTGGAGCA
Source organism: Biomphalaria straminea (assembly GCA_021533235.1). Classification (NCBI taxonomy): domain Eukaryota; kingdom Metazoa; phylum Mollusca; class Gastropoda; family Planorbidae; genus Biomphalaria; species Biomphalaria straminea. Next base: position 50,891,463 of record JADKLZ010000003.1, read on the forward strand.
AGATTTGATTTGACAATATATCATCTCCTGGCAGCCACATTCATTGATCCAAGATTTAAACACTACTTATTTTCAGAAGCTGAAACTAAAAAAGCTGTCTTATTTGTAGAGACAATATTGGCAAACTCTGACGGAAGCAAAATTGGCAAAAATTCTGATGAATTGCCACGTGAAAGTCTTGTTCAAAGCAGGAATAGAGGAAGCCTAATGGATTCAATGTTCAAGAAAGTGCATGATGCTCAAGGAGATACCAGAATCAACAAAATTTCCACCATTTCTGAGCAACTTAACGATGAAGTCAGTTTGTATTCAAAGCAAGCAGTTGTTTCTGATATTCGATTCGATATTCGATTCGAAAAAAAAAAATCTGATTCGCAGGTCCCTACTTCTCTCTATCATGAAACTCCGCGAACAGTCAAGCGAACGATTTGACTAGATGGCAAGAGGAGGGGAGGGGTCGAAACGTAGAGGTGAGCACTAGCCAGGTATAATTTGTATATTGGAAGTTTGAATAAGGCTAAACGTAATGACGAATTCCAAGAAACCAAACTTACAATTACAATCGTCTTACAAACAAACCTAACAAAGGAAAAAAAAACCTGTCCACAACTTAATGTGAATGTATACATAGTATCCGAGTCTAAAAATACGCGAGAGCTGAATGGAGTTTCTTAATATTTATTCTAAACTTCCTAGATTGTATTAGACTCATTAAAGTATTCTATACATGTTAAGTTGTCTATAGGGCAGATGATGTAAAGGTAAGCTGTTTCTGTGGCCCACGGTTAACAAGGGTGTCATATAGCCAGCACAACGATCAACCGCCTTTACTTTCACCCAACTAATGTCAGGTACCCATTAGAGCTGGGGGGGGGGGCTCAGAGGCGCCCGAAGATCCCAAAATAAAAAATTCCAGTCTTCACCAGGATTCGAACCCGAAACCCCCGGTTCGGAAGCCAAGCCCATTACCACTCAGCCACTGCGCCTCTATACATCTAGATGACAATAATTATTTTCTACAATCTAAAATGATTTTTTTTTCTATCTTACAGTTGAACATAATGCACATAAGGCATTACGTTGTTGCAGGCAACATCAACAAAAACAGTAGATGAAATTTCCTTTTTGTACTAATTTGTAGAGAAATTGAAATGTGGAAATATCTTGAGAGAAACTTTAAAGCATGCAGGAAAACAAAAGTTTGATCCAAGTTTCTTGTGCAATGACCCAATAGAGTATTAAGATAGCGCAATATAAAATCAAATAAAAACGAATGAACATTTGTTGACTGTCTTCTGTCAAGGTAAAACTACAGTTGAAAATTTCTCAACAACATTATGTTACATAGTTGTCAAAAGGATCAGGAGGAAATTAAAGTGGCTGTTCATTTGATTTTGTCTGCAGATATCTTGGTGAGATGAATGGGATGTGTCAAGCAGGTCACAGATTGAACCCAGGTATTTAAGTCCTGTGACCCTAATCAAACATCTTTTTTATTCCATATGATTATCTATGTCTCAGGCTAAAATTCACATCTAAAGCATGGGAGCTGACGGGGAGTTTAGTTTGGGTGGGTGAGCTTAAATCCCGAAGCTAACAACAAACAAATGTGTATGAATATGAGATCGCTGTCAGTGCCAGGCAGTAAATTAAGGCAAAGCATTAATCTTATTTTATCTTAATATTTGGTAATAGGAATATTTCAAATTATGCAGTAACATTGTAACTTTTTATTTGTCACTAGAATAAATTTCAAATTTTAATGTATCCATTCCTGGCATTATGGAATATAATAGAAGAACAAATTTAGGTAACCAGCTGTCTCGGACATAACTCTTGACTGGACTTTTAACTCATTGGACATAACTCTTGACTGGACTTTTAACTCATTGGACATAACTCTTGACTGGACTTTTAACTCATATCAATTAACACAGAACATACTTCAAATGAAAACCTATATATGACAACCTTGAAATGACAATTTTGAAAAAAAAACTACCTTCGCATGACAACATTGAAATGTGAACCTTGAAATGCCATTCTTAAAATGACAACTTTAGCATGACAACCATGAAATGACAACCTTGAAATGACAAGTTTAATAAGTGACAAAAACAAAGCCAAAAAGTCTGAAAGTACCACATCTGCCACAAACCACACCAACCACACGCTGCCTTCTCATAGTTTTTCCACGTGCACATGTTTCCCGCTCATTATCTCCAACTCAAAACGAGCCGCGCTAAAAAAAAAAGGCGGTCAAATTGTAACGCAGAAGACGCCATTAGCTAGCAGATGTTGGAAGGACATGCTAATTAAACAAGAGCGGTCACGTGATGCTGCCGCAGCAGTGGTCTCAATGTTTTGTAGAAGTATAAATCTGGAAGGATACAGAGCTTAAACAAAAATTCAAAGATCCAGACCTACGCCTCTAGTTTGTGGGGAACAAATTTGGAAGCAAACGTTTCACTATTTATACTGCTTCAAATTTTATTACTTCTAATCAGGGGCGGACTGGCTATATGGGCAGTCGGGCAAATGCCCGGTGGGCCGGTACCCAAATTGGCTGTTAAGGCCACTATGGCATGGATCAAATTGTTAAAGGTTTTATAAAACCTTATATCGATATGCGTTGTGTTTTAAGAAAAAAATATTTCACAGGCTCTAGATTCTAATCTAACACATTTTACGAAATAGTGTGATATCCTTCATCCGAAGTGCTACTAGTAGGCATTCTTTTAGGGCCTACACATTCAGCAATTAAAAAGCAACACAAGTCCTATTTCTCTTATAAAGATATAGAGCTCACAGTATGCATGCATTTCGATACATTATCATAACATAATAACTTTGAGGACAGGTGGGCCTAGAATTGGGTGCCCATCATATGATATTCAAGTTATAGGCCGGATTGTTTAGAAATACCTTGGCCGATTTCTATACCCAGTCCGCCCCTGCTTCTAATGCCTCCAATGCACGACAGCTCTTTATTATTAGTCACCATGTGAAGAGACAATTCCGTGGTTTATGAAGATAGGGACTTTTAATATTTGTTTACCTAACAATGTGTACACCAAACATAACATTACTACAGAAGGATCCCAGGTATCACATACAAACACCGCATCACATACCAAAATATTAGAGACAGTGTAACTGCAGCGATTGGAGCCCACGATGACCTGCTAACTATCGTAAAAAAAATGCAAGTTAAAAACTATGGCCATATTACAAGATCTTCGGGGCTCGCAAAGACTTTCCTTCAGGGAACAGTACCAGGAAAAAAAGAAGAAGAGGCAGACAAAGAAAGCGATGGGAGAAAAAAATAAAAGAATGGATGGGCCTACCATTGAAAGAAGTCCTATCTAAGGCAAAAGAGAGAAGAATAAAGAAAGATGGAAGACAAATCTTGCTTGGTGCCCCATCGGTTCAACAGACCAAGGGACAGGTAAAGGTAAAAATATTACTTGTTACATAGGACGTAGTGAAAGGTGGCTGTTACACATGATACGTACAACAAATTTAGGTACATAAAAGATGTTCACAATCTCTGATTTCACCAAGTCGTCTTAAGTCAAGACTACACTATAACTAAGACTTCTACATGGCTGTAGCAACAATTAAACTTAGGTATTTATGGATCAATCATAAATAAAAAAAATAAAAAAAAAAAAAGTAAAGTTCCCCTTTTAGACCTTGCGATATGTAAAGGTCATCTGTTTCTTTAACGAATGTGTTATATGGCCAGCACAAACGCAGTTACTTTCCCCTATATTAGATTGGGGTGGACAGTAGACTCAGGAAAACCCTAAACATCCCAAAATTCAAAACCCTAGTGTTCACCGGGATTCGAACACGTGACCCCTTGATTCGGAAGCCAAGCGCTTTACCATTTAGCCATCCGGCCCCATAGATCTACATGGACATGACCTCTAGCTAGTTGAACCAATGTCGCTGTAATTAAACAAAATACACCTGCATTATTAAAGTGCTTTTATATGAGCTTATTCATTGAAATTTAACTCCTTTGGCTAATCTTAAAATTTTAATAATCCACGCCGAACTAGGTCTCGTATCAATTAACGAACTGATCTACTTAAGAATGACAGACCTATACTTCAGCTTGGGCACTAATTTGTTTCCATTTCCTTCTTACAGACCGTGGGGGGGGGGGGGGGGTCAGTGGGAGAAAGAGAGCCAAAGGCAGAGATGTGACAGCTAGGAAATACTCCAGACAACTAATGGACAACAATCGATTCCAATGGCACGTGGGGCAATACTGGTCCGACTTTGGTGTACCTTTGCAAATCCCAGAGAGAGATCAACATGAATGATGTTACCTTTCATGTTAAATCTAATGGCAGCGCTGATGGACAGAAACAAAGGTGGGCAATGAGTGACAATGACCTTACTTTTTCAGCGCTTACCAATAAATCAGTGCAGGTAAGGGTTGACAACAATTTTACTTTCTGAGCGCTAATTAATGAAACTGATAATTTATTTGTGAAAATAGTTGCCTTAAATCTAGATCTAGTAAATTCTTGTACGTCTTGGTTTCACGCAATCACTAATGAAATTCAGTCTGTTTTAAGTGTTTAAAAATTGGCAGTTAATTTTTCCTCAATTTCGTTAATTAACTTAAAGAAAACTATATCAGTCTGTGCTCTGTGCTGTCGTCTCTTTGATCCCGGCTTCGAATCCTGCCAGCCGCCATTTCCCGCATTCCTGCGGGAGTTTGGGTCACGATGTAATAATCAATTCAGAAGGAATATCCAAAAACATGTCAACCAGCAAGAAATACATTAAAAAAAACAACAACATGTCTACAGAATTACAACACGTGCTGCGATCATTTTATCCTCGTAATAACTAATAAACATTTTCAAAGCAACATTTACTCTGTGTGGTTAACGAACTAGTAAGTCTTTTCTTAGCTAAATTCATCAACTGTTAAATTTCTAGGAAAAATGTGTGAGCTGTTTTTTTTTTAAATCCAAGTCCAGGATCCAAGAAGTTCTGACTTGAATAGAGGTATTGTAATCCAAAGAACACGTAGAGTTCCACTAAAACAAAGGGAAGGTTTTACAACTTGAAGGGACGCCTGGAACTGAGACAAGAATTGATAGAAATTTGGGATCACAGTTTGATGAGTACAGCTGGTCTTAGTTCAAGACAGAAGCTGGTCTTAGTTCAAGACAGAAGCTGGTCTTAGTTCAAGACAGAAGCTGGT
>JADKLZ010000003.1:50899568-50911635 GCA_021533235.1 Biomphalaria straminea
CCATGACGATGTATTGAACACCATGACGATGTATTGAACACCATGACAATGTATTGAACACCATGACGATGTATTGAACACCATGATGATGTAACTGAACACCATGACGATGTAACTGAACACCATGATGATGTAATTGAACACCATGACGATGTATTGAACACCATGACGATGTAACTGAACACCATGACGATGTATTGTACATCATGACGATGTGTTGTACATTATATATCTGTATTGCACACAAAGATGATACCGAAGACTTTCAAACGAAAACCTCTGACTCCATTAAGCAGCTAATTACATTCTTAACAAACACTCAGTTGTAATCTCAACATTAACAAATTTCCCTAAAAGCTTTCATGTGTTTTTGATGATAGGAACGTAAAAAAAGAAATTGATAATTTTTGCGAGATGCCAGATATCAAACTTCTAAGACTTTATTTTTAGATATGACGTTGTTAAAAATAGTTCCTGCACGTGCTATTACAAAACGTTACAGATGTGCTTTAAAAAAAATTCGTTCGAGATAAAGTCAGTCAAAAAAAAGTAACATCTATCATTAGACTTAAATGTTTAAAGTATACCTCTCTAGCTTCATTAGAAAGAAAAAACTTCATAATTATACGCTAATCAAGAAGCAAATAAAACAGAATAACAGAATAAAAAAAAACAGCTTTTCTTTCCAGATCCACAATACAGGAGTGTAACATTGTTTCGCAACTGTCAGAACACTACGCTCAAGTATTTCGACCACTGAAGCACTCAACAATGTGGACGTCTAGATAAAAATGTCTTTAATTCTAAAAATAGTTCCTCGCGGAGTTTTACAAATATTGACGGGGGGGTACGCTGTGAATTCACCTTCTCTTTTCACTCACGGTCACAAAAAAACAAAACAACTCCCCCCCCCCTTCTCCCTATCGTGCCAACCTTTTAAACGCTTCGCCTGGAATTTTATCCTTTAAGACAATATGCCCGGGCAGTATCGAGACAGACAATTGGATTATCTAATCAACTTGGAATCCAGACAATGTCCTGAACTTGTCTGGGAGGTGTAGTTTCCACTTCTTTTTTTTCTTTCCGCATTCGCCACAAGGGTGCAACGATTTGCAACAACATGGTGTTGGTGTACATAAGACTGGCGAGGCAGGGTGCCTAACAAAGTGTTTGAATTATGGGGCGTTGGAAAAAAAAAAGAGCAGAAAATGAAAATGGTTATAAATTGAACCCTTGCATTGATTAATTTTAACTAGCATGAATTATTTTAGGTCGTTCGTCGAAAGTACTGGCTCAACATTATCTTTCTACATATAGATACAGATTACAGACGTTCCTAGAAAAGAAAAAAAGATTGTTAGGTCATTGTGCTTATCCAAGTATCAATCTAGTCTGGCATGCTAATTGGAGACTTAAATTTTTCTACGTCAGGGTTTACTAACATTTTCCTTAACGAACACTTCGCAAATTCGGAGTATTTAACTAAACAATTTTCTTATTTTTTTTTGTTTAGAGAGGTTATTTCACTTGGTGGCCTACTATTTAATCCTTCCAGTAGTTCCTGGAACACCAGGTCTCGCGGAACGCTAGGGTTCAGGGGAACACAGTTTGGGAACCTTAGTCACTTGTTCGCTTAACCGTTCCTTCTTCTAACAGTATTATTATTATAGCTTTTATAAAGCGCTACGTTCATGCTTATAGCATGCTCAGAGCGCTTTGGTCCAATCTCATTTGTGGACCAGTGCGGGGGGTATCTAGGAGTTTGTTTTCCGTGCAGCCTTTAGGCGCTCAGTAAACTTCCCGAGTCGGGTGTCGAACCTCGAGCCCTCTTCTAAGTAGCCAAGCCAAGTTCAAACTCACTTAGCCTCTCGACCACGCATCAGTAAAAGGGAAGAAGGAGCGATTGTAGGACTTAGTTCTAGAACATGGAATAAGAAATGGTAGTCCAACATTGTCCAACTTAGCTGAAGCTTGATTTGTTTTAATTTTAATCTTTAAGAAGCTTAAGATTTATATGTTATAGCATTCTAAGGACTTGACCTCTGTAGAGCATGACCTCTGAGGAGCATGACCTCTGTAGAGCATGACCTCAATAGAACATAACGTTCTGTATGTATTTCGTTTTTAATAGGTCAAAATAAATTTCAACCAAAATTGTATAAAACACTTTGTAAATAACAAAGAAACCCAACAATCAAGCTGTAATGAATTTTTCATTTGATTACTTCCGAAGATTACCTGCGTTCTGAGCAATAAAACCTTTTTTTTTCCTAAAACAATCATCTTGAGGTTCATTCCTGAGTCTAAATATCTTTAAAGCCAGGTATAGGAGTATAGGTTTCAGGATTAAACTCTGCGTGGCGCCAACGTGGTCAGATACGAGCGTGAGTTAAAACAAAAGTCTAAGAAATGAAAGCAGAATGAGAAGGGATCAAAATGAAAAACATTTTTCTCTTTTAATGAAACAAAACTATTTATTGGCATAGATAATAGATTTATAGATCTTGATAATGAGTAGTAATGATCAGATGGATTTCTGAGTTCTGAGAATGGAATTTAAAAGGAAGTCGTATTTAAAGTTTCTTTTGTGTTATTCTTCATAATTCTCCAGTCAGTGTAGGAGTCTTAGAATGAGAGAAAGACAAAAAGAGAGAGACAGAAAGAGAGAGGCAGAGAGAGAGAGAGAGAGCGCGCGCGCGAGAGAGAGAGAGAGAGAGAGAGAGAGAGGGGCAGAGAGAGTGAGAGAAAGAGGAAGAAGAAAAGAGGGAGGTAGATAAATTCGTTCCTTCTAAACAGAAGATAATGACGTCTCGAGTGCATCCATAGTCTTATCTAGTCGTGCATGTTAAGAGATTTCAACTTTGAAAAGTCATTGGTTTTCCTGGCTGATTCAGGCTACCCGTTTCATCCTCTGATGGCTTTAGGGAAGAAAGAGAGAGATAGAGACAGAGTCACTGAGAGAGAGAACAAGAAAGAGAAAAAGAGAAAGAGAGAAAGTGAGAGAATGAAAAAGAGAGAAAGAGAAAGTAGAGAAAAGGAAGGAAAGAGAGCAAGTAAAAGAGAGAGAAAGAAAGAGAGAGAGAGAGAAAAAGAGAGATAGGGAGAGAAAGAAGAAAAAAAAGCGAACAAATATTTAAAATAACCTGATGCCAAACATATTGATAAAAGACAGACTAGTACAACTCTTAGTTTCGGAACATCTCCAGTCCTCTGATTGACCACTCCTTTACTACATAGACAAAGCATCTCAAACAACTCAATACATTGATAGCTAGAAATATCCGATTTCACATGTGCCCATATCCCTAGTGATATTTTATATTTCTGTAACGTTTTATACGCTGACTGAACAAAAAAAAACGAATTAAAACAAAAACCTCCAAGTTTTCATTAGAGACAAAAATAGAGTATAGAGATGGCCCTCCTGTCAACTCACAAATACATTATCAATTAGCCTAATTACATTTACAGTGGATGAAGGGGCAATAAGGGGAGAAGGGGGTACAGGGGCATGCCAGTTTTTTGATGACAAATATTGATTCGTATAGATGCCACGAGGAGAAGTCCACATGGCCGAAGCAGACCCCCCAAATAAATGGCCTTCAACTGCTGGCTGTGGAACGGTCAATACGAGTAATGGACAAGCCAGTGAAGTCCGAGGGACAAATGATGGATATTCAATGGACAAGAGGCCATTGCGATAACAGGGGCCGGAGAGACTTGCTGGTCACTTAGTCACGTTGTTGTCTGCCCGTAACGTTGAAGTGGGTATTCACTTTACTCTAGCGGTCAGCAGTGGTCACTTTCTCCCCCGAGGAGATTCCGTCATCATTACCCCCAACGTATCCGGATGTTAAAGTAAAAGGAAAGAAAAACCTCAAAAGAAGAGAAAATAAAAACATAGACTTGAATTAGGAGACACGTCACAAAGATGTCTGTTCTGTTTATCACGGTAATCATAGGAGAAGTAGATTTACAGGAGCGTTTCTTTTTTACGCTCTTCTTTTACTTGTCAAGCATTCTTGAATTAAACTGATAACTCCCGACTCCCGACTCGGGCAGAGTTGTGTTTACTGAGCGCCCAAAGGCAGCACGGGAAACCAACTCCTTGATACCCCCTCCCCCCCACTGGTCCACAAATGAGATTGGATCAAAGCGCTCTGAGCATGCTTTAAGCATGAAAGTAGCGCTATATAAAAGGTATAATAATAATAATATAATAATAATAATAATAACATACACCTTGCAGACTTATGTATCTTACTTTCATTATCCATATACACACACACAAACGCAAACAGTCTTATACACAAAAAACATACACGCGTAAAAAATACAAACAAAAACATTCTAACCAAAAAAAAAAAAAGAACATGCAAACTCAAAATCATACAAACCCTCACGCATAAAAAATAGAGACTTTCAGAATAATTAACCCTAATTAGTCAGGAATCAAATTAATTTTATTTCAAAAGTTTTTCCATCACATATTTTTTTTTCAAATGTAATTTACAGAAAAACAATCTCTAGTGTATCATGAAGCAATACTTATAATGTCAAATCTTGCTTAAGGACACTCCACCCACCTCATTTTCACCAGCTTGCATCATCAACTGTTATCTAAAGCTGTAAGTTTGAAATAATCCTTGGACTTCAACACTTTGAAGTAAGCCCCATGAGATTCATAGCAGCCAAATCTTAACATACCAAAATATTGAAGACCCAAGTGTGCAATTTCCACAAGTACTCCAAAATTCTACTTACTAAAAAAAAGGGAAATTACTTTTATTTTAAAAGCTCATACATAAAACACGTACATACACATGCACAAACTCTCGCACAGAAAGCAAACCACTAATTTTATAAACTTTTAGTAAAAACAGCTCCCCTTTGTAACTCCCTAGAAGGAAGTAGCACATGCGAGACAACTCTCTGCTTCCAAAGGAATGAACACAACGACTGGCATCAAGGCGTTAATTTGGGCAAGCCATTTTGAAAATATAGACAAGTTTGAAAACGTTTTTGAGGCACGGTCCAATTGAGGGTCTCTTAAAGAACTGGATACCAGATATGTTACTAGATTACAATGTCCAACTTTGGATCGTTTGTCACGCTTTTTAGAAAATGTCTTCATGGTACAGCCAATGTGCTGCTTAAATAAAAAAAAAAGTAGATCTATTTCAAGCTTTTGTTTTAAATTGTTTCTTAATCTTTGGACTAATAGCTTTACATGCCGCCTTGAGGCGTTTCCTTCTTGTTCCTTATTTCATGGTTGATGCTTCGCAAGATCCAGTGCTAGAGACAAGGATAGTGCTTTTACTGTGTGCATCCTGCCTTCTCAAAAAAAACTGAGGTCAGCACGTTTTCATTCAACTTTTGGCGTGTTGTTCAGCATGTTTCTCGCTGATTCTCTTAATCAATTCCAGCATACAGTATTTGTATGACTTCCCCTTCTGTTCAAGTGAATGACAGGGCATGAAATATTGAAAACAAAACCTACAGCGTTTCCGTTTCTAAGGAAGGCGCAGAGGAATCAATAAGAGTGGAGTTCCATATAAGAAATGTCTTTTTCTGTCGCACTTGTGGATAAAACCAAATATCTTAATGAAATTAGTAATTTTCAATTAAAAGCTTCTAGTAGGCCCCAATTGGGGGGCGCGTTGGCTGAGTGGTTATGTGCTTAGCTTCCAAACCTGAGGTCCTGGGTTCGAATCTCGGTGAAGACTGGGATTCTTATATCGCCCCTAGTCCACACAACTCTAATGGGTACTTGACTTAAATTGGGGAAAGTAAAGGCGCTTGGTCGTTGTGCTGGCCACATGACACCCTGCTCGTTAACTGTTGGCCAAATGAGGACGTTAACATCATCTGCCTCATTAAACGCCAAGTTTGAAAGAGAAACTTTTACTATGGTGTGTCCCGATCAAGGTACTTCTCCATTATTTCCATATGTATTTAATAATTAAACTCGCATCCGTTAATGGTACTTTTGCCTATCAAACAGTTTTATATAATAAGATTTTTGGATCAAAGGATTACACGTTGAAATTTCTTTCGCCGAACGAAAGAAAACACCACGAAAACCAATAATGTCATTCGGCACTCAAATAAACGCCCATATCATTTAGGGCTCGAATATAGAAGATAATATTTTAGTCATCTAAATACATGAATCTCAAATTGAATATTGTAAACAATAATAATAAAGGTCACACTATTACAGCTTCCCCCCCCCCCCCCACGCCAATAAAAAAAGTTTACAGGAATTATTAAAGAATGTTATAAAAATTATTTGTTTTTGCTGATTAAATTTTATGACTATTGCATGTCATGAAGAAGAGATCTACCATCAACAAAATGTTCAAATTTATAGATCTATAAGAATTACATACAAGTTGCTTTATGAGTTATCACTGTACATTGTAATCTCTAAACGAAGCGGTTTGGAACTTTGAAACTGTTAACTAACGTAGTTAAAATAATCTCTAACCTGAACATGTCACATCCAGTTACATCGAATACTCTCCAACACTTAAAAACTCAGCGTATCCAGTGTTCCCCCCAACATAGCGAATGTTGTACAAACACGTTGATCGATTCTATGCAAGAAAACAAACGAAACATTGCACCGAAATGGATGTCACGGTTCCCCTCTTGTAATCTGTTAATTGCTAATGGGTTCAAATCCTATTAGCTGATAATTGCCAATTGATATATCACACAAAAAAGGTGTGGGGTGGGTGGGAGGTTCAGACGAACAGCTGCATAAAAAAAGCACCCACGCGAGAGAGAGAGAAAGATTGTACAGAGTAAAGATAGAGTAGAGAAAGCAAGAAACGGGGACCCTGCGTAGTGTGCTGGGTGGCTGTGATGTAAGTGTGGTAGGTTGTGGGGGAGGGGGGATGATGTAGGTGGAAATGTTTGTTTTCCTATCTCATCCCCCCCCTCCCTCCAGCCCCGACTGTAAAGTGCGGCGTCGCCGTGAAAGAGGAACGGAATGTCAAATAGATGTCAGCGCCGTGTCATCCAACAGAACCGAATAGCGGGGGATTTGTCACACGTAGTCGTCAAGGATATTGCAAAGTACTGCGCTTTGGCCTCACTTCTGCGTGGTCAGTGACGTCATCTGTAAAGTAACCACACATTACTTCTGAACATGATGTAAAGTGACGGGACAAGGGGAGTGTGGGAAGTCTCGCTAGACAAAAGTGAATGAAGATGTCCGTGTGTTTAGTACGGTGATCAAAGCAACACGAGTAAAGGCAGAATGGGATGGGGGGCGTAGAGGCGTAAGTTTAATGCATTTTAAAGATCTACGCTTACATGCAAAGTGAATACTATATTAAAAGTGAAATTACTCTAAAGGTTTTTGAAGTATCTGGCTCGTTGGTTAGCCTACAAAAAACTACTAGACTTGTATACACTGTTTTGTATTTTATTAGGGGCCCCCGAAAGGGGAAAAAGAACAATACTAGTTTTGTGTGGCCTGTCTGTCCGTCCGTCTGTCTGTCCGTCCGTCCTTCCCGTTTAGATATCAGAAAGTAGATGAGAAAATGAAAATCGGACATACAATAATTTAGATCATTCAAAGTTCTGATGGAACGGTTTCTTTTTTTATTCTAAAAGCTCAAAATCTAAATTTTAAAAATCACTTATGCAAGCAGTTTTTTTAAGAGAAAAACCTAATTATTATGCATTATATATAAGACCTAATTTAAGACAATTAATAATGTTATAAATTTCATTTTATTTCACGTTTAATTTGGTTCGAATTTACGAGTATTTACTACCTAAGTAACCAACCCAAAGAACTGGCACCTGTGTTCAAAATACTTTTTCAGGCTTCTCTTAACCAGGGCAGAGTACCAAGGGACTGGAAAGAAGCTAATGTCACACCTCTATTTAAAAAAGGAGAAAAATTTGACCCAGGAAACTACAGACCAGTATCACTTACCAGCATCACATGTAAAATCCTAGAACACATAATATGCAGCAACATCATAAACCACTTAGATAAACATAATGTCCTTACTCCATACCAACATGGCTTTAGGAAACATAGATCATGAGAAACACAGCTAATAGGACTAATTGATGACTTTTCAAAAGGTTTAGATAATAGTGAACAAATAGATGCTATCTTACTAGACTTTTCCAAAGCTTTTGACAAAGTTCACCACCATAGTTTGCTTAAAAAATTAAAATATTTTGGTATTGATGGTCCATTGCATCAGTGGATTAAAGATTTTCTGATAGGAAGAGAACAAACTGTAATAATAGATGGTTCTAAATCAACACCAATAACAGTAAACTCAGGTGTACCCCAAGGAACAGTCTTAGGTCCACTACTATTTCTAATTTACATAAACGATTTACCAAATTGCATTAGTTCAGGAACAAAAGTTAGATTATTTGCAGATGATTGCATAATATATAGGACAATAAAAACAACACAAGATACAGAAATTTTACAAAGAGAATTAGATGAATTACAGAAATGGGAATCAAATTGGAGCATGTCTTTCCACCCAGAAAAATGTCAGTTATTAAGAGTAAAAAAAAAAACTAAAACAAATTAATTCCACTTATCTTATTCATGGTAAACCAGTAACACAGACTAAAAACGCAAAATACCTAGGTGTTATAATAAATGAAAAACTGTCATGGAATCCCCATATTGATGAAACTATAAAAAAATCAAACAAAGCATTAGGGTTTATCAAAAGAAATTTCTATAAATCAAATAAGAACATAAAACTAAAATGCTATTTAACCTTGGTTAGGCCAATAATAGAATATGCATCCTCTGTTTGGGACCCCTCAACTCAAGAAAACATTAAGAAACTAGAACAGACACAAAATAGAGCAGTGAGATTCATAACAAACGAATATTCACATTTCACTAGAGTAACACCTTTAGTAAAATCACTAAATTTAGAAAGCCTTCAGGATAGAAGACTTAAGAATAAAGTAGCAATTATACACAAAACGCTGAACCATAATCTCCAAATACAAAAACAAAACTTAATAAAATACTCAGAAAGACACAAAGATAAAGGTACATTCCTCGTCCCATATGCTAGGACAAATCTGTACAAATGCTCTTTCTTCCCTAGTGCCATTAGAGCATGGAATGGTTTGCCAGGAAAACCAGTGACTTGGCAGAATTTAAGTCACTGGTAAATATGCATGACTGAATGCATGACGCGTAGGACGTAATCATCTTCTTTTTTGAAGTAACGTCTGTATTATATAAGATAAGATAAGATAAAAGAGCAAAGAAAAGAAGCCTAATGCCTAAGGATTACTGGGACGCTACATAAGATATGCCAACCCTCTATCTACATTCTTACTGTCATTTGTCCTTGATATGATTTCATTCAGATGTTCTTTCTGAAAATATGGAAACCTGCCTGGGTGGACCACTTGGGGGGCCGATTTTAAGTTTGTGTTTCCACATAAGCTGTCTTTGTAACCTTGTTGTTTATGTGATTGCTAAATCACTTTCCAGAGTAGTCGAGAGTTAAAGCAGAAACACCTGTTACCTGTTACCTATCCCTTAGTCTGGTGGACCGTTGGGGCACCAAGCAAGACTCGTAGACCATCTTTCTCCATTCCTCTCTATCCTTTGCCCTGTTTAAAACCTCTTTCAATGGTAGGCCTGTCCATTCTTTAATGTTGTCTTACCGCTTTCTCTGTCTGCCTCTTCTTCTTTTTCCTGGTACTATTCCCTGGAGGAAGGTCTTTGCGAGTCCCGAAGATCTTGATACATGGCCATACATTTTAAGCTTTCGTTTCTTCACAGTAGTTAGCAGGTCATCATGGGGTCCGATAGCTGCAGTAACCCTGTCTCTCTAATCTCTTGATTTGCAGAAACACAGAATGACTTAAATTTAATATTTGTTGTTAATTGGACAAACACGAGAGAGAACAGAGAAGACTACATTATCTGTATCATCACCTGATGCCATCTTAACAAGGGATGCTACTCCCGAAAAACTGAGTGGCATAACCTATATAACATATTGTTATTGAATAAACGAATACACCAAAAAAATGCTATTTTTAGGTCTTTCGGCATGTATAAAAATGTCCCCTTGATGCAAGCTTTCAGTAGCTTTCTTGTTCCCTCTTTCCTTCTACTGCGGTGTGGGTCTATGTCTTCCCAGAAGTCAATATCAATAACCATTGATTTGAGGTTCCGTTTGATCACATCCACAAATCGGAGGTGAAGAGCACCAAGTTTTTTTCTTGCAAGTTGTCCATAAAGAATGACTTTAGGGATAAGATTGTCCTCCATCCAGCGGACATAATCAAGCCAGGACAGGCGTCGTTCTTTCTTTGTTGTAAAGATGCTGGGAATTAACTAATATATATATTTACCTTCAATGTGTTTCGTGTGTAAATGTTAATCCAAGAGCACGTACTAGACCTTTATGTACAAAATAGAATGTTGTTGGTGGAAAAGAGTGAGAAGTTGAACCCACTGTGTGGTTACAAAGAGCCACCGAGTGGAAATGTAGTTACCTGCTATGTACTAGATATGTTTGGCCTGCTAGAGTCGGTCAATCCTATTAGCTATAAAACCGTTCAAGAGGAAGGCCAATAAATGGATCACACGAAAGCAACGATGCAAAACGAAGATCATCAGGACTGATTCTCAACAACTGATGAGTTAGTTCTGTTGTTCGATATTAAACCAGAAAGAATTCGATATAATTATTCGGCAACTTAGAAGCAGGTATCTCTGGTCTAGACTAAATAGAACTCATCGAATTAATGCCCCTGCTCTTCCTTGATATTTTCTCTCACTTCTGGCTTCGGTTAAAGATTACCTTTATCTGGGGGGGGGGGTGAATAAGAGAGAGAGGGGAATATGTTGGAGTGCACAGACATCAAAGGTAATGACCTTTAACAGGGCTGAACTGTGCAAACAGTTCATTATCATAATTCATAAACAATCTGGAATGACATAAACCGCAGGCGACCAACTCCCTCTGTTTGTTACACATGAAATGCATTATCTTTTCACAGTAGCTAGGGGGACTATATTTAGACCACGGTTTGGTGCATCCCTTTCCTCAAAGAAATATAGCTACACCCAAACTACGGCCAGCAGGCCATATCCGGCCAATGCTGCGGAGTAATCTGGCCCTAGGAACCTCTGCTCGCAGAGAATCAATTCCATTGTACTGAATGATTTTTTGTTTAGTGTTCATGCTGCCCCGAGACACAAAGGGTCGCAAATTTGTGTGATCATGCGGCCCGGTAATACAATGTGTCGTAAATGTGTGTGGTTAAGTGAGGCTATGCGGCCCCGTGACAATGTGTGCCGTAAATTTGTGTGGCCATGCGGCCTCATTAGTGCTAAATATCTTCAAATTTGGAGAAACATTCGAAACATGTAAAATATACGCAACATATTTTGTTTTATAGATCTTTGATACAGGTCTGCGTATGGAGATAGCGTAACTAATTCAGAGTTATCTTTTCGTCTGTCTCGTACATATCTCATAAACTAAAAATCGCCTTTGAAAATGTATTCTGCTTAAAGTTATGTGTATGAATACAATCAACTGAATTTAAAAGGTATCACTATGTTTGACATTTACAAGAAGCAATTCGTTTCTACCGATAGTTTATTTGTACTCTAAGAGCGAATATAGTAGAGTCTTGACAGTTCAAAGTTTACGGGAGCGTAAAAAGGTCTGTCTCCCGGAAGCCGGGCGCCCGGACACCACCGCAAAGCTCGGTGTCGCCTATGACGTTTGATGATGTTTGATGATTACCAAAAACGTCGGATGATCAAAGGTTAGCTGTACTTCAAAGAATGTAACTGTATGGGTCCAAAACATTCTATTTATGATGACTTAGATATTCTTTTAAGACTTTCAATGGTCTAAAAATAAACAATTGTGAACCACATATTGTAATGTATACAACTATCATTTACGAAATAATGCAGTGGACATTTTTAAAAACCCAGATCCTTAAACAGGGCAGTGTCACTTCCCTAATGATTCAAATGAAACAAAAATCTCCTTTGATGCACACCAACGCAAACACA
>JADKLZ010000003.1:50911645-50922774 GCA_021533235.1 Biomphalaria straminea
ATCATTGATGAATAATGAAATATCATTGATGAATAATGAAATATCATCGACTAATATCTCCGAAGGCGTGAGAAAAATTGGCGCTTATGTCACAAAACGCTATCACATGCCCAATGAGAGGAATAACGTTTTCCAACAAAATTCAAATTTTCAAAGATTTGCTCTGCAGCGCTTCTTGGTGATTAGTTTTTACTTACTTGCGATTTAAAGACCGCATCACAAACCAAGAGATTAGAGACAGGGTTACTGCAGCGATCGGACCCCGTGATGACCTGCTAACTACTGTGGAAAAAATGCAAGCTCAAAATGTATGGCCATATCACAAGATCTTCGGGACTCGCAGAGACAGTACCAGGAAAAAGAAAAAGAGGCATACAGAGAAAGGTGGGAAGACAACATAAAAGAATGGACGAGCCTACCATTGAAAGAAGTTCTAAACAGGGCAAAGGATAGAGAGGAATGGAGAAAGATGGTCTACGAGTCTTGCTTGGTGCACCAACGGTCAGCAGACTAAGGGATAGGTAACAGGTAACAGGTTGCAAGACTTCCGAATTTGTTCGTCTGCAAGGTTCATACACAAATTGGGTCAACAAGATACGCGCCTTTTTTTTTTCTTATTTAAACATAGCAACAGGTAATGTATTTAAGTTCATTGGGTCATCCATAGTTTTCTTAGTATCATTCCCCTACTTCATGAAATCAACTCGCTTCTCTCTCTCTTTTTCTCTCTCTAACTCTCTGTTTCACTCTCTCCATCTCTCTCTCTCTCTCTCTCCGTCTCTCTATCTCTCTGAGTATGTTTAATAGAGCGCCAACAATCTCGACACTCTCTAGACAAGAGCTTGGCTTGCTAGTATTTCTTGAATACCGAAGTTAGGTGTGAAAACAGAATAGAGTAGTAGAAGAGAGAGAAAGAGAGAGGAAGGAAGAGAGATGGTGTAGCTGATAAACAAATGAAGTAATAGGATAAAAAAATATAAAAAATTTATATATATATATATATATATATATATATATAGAGAGAGAGAGAGAGAAAGAAAGAAATAGAGAGATAAATAGAGAGAGAGAGAGAGAGAGAGAGAGAGAGAGAGAAAAGAACATAAGAAGTGGCTCTTGAGTAATCCCAATTAAACAGTAAGGAGGAGATAATCAATGGTGTCAGATGAAACAAAAGAGAGGGAGATAATCGAACATGCCACGGTGACAATGCGAATGCGATTAAACACATTAAGTGGCCGCCCTTGAATGAAATAGAAAACGAAAAAAAAAATGTCTAAACTAAACGAAGCGTGAAGTGTTCGACAAACTCCCATCAATTCTTACACTTACAGTGACCCATCACACGTCACGAGAACAGATAACACTGAACAAATCATTACCATAAGTAACCATACCTAAATTCCTAAATATCTTTGAGAATCTTTATTAATAAATACACATCACAATTACATAAATTTGTACAATAATACATAGAAACACAATTTCAAATAAAAATTTGAAAACAATTAAACGAAATCTTAATTTATTGGGGAGAAAAAAAAATGGAAAAGCTGAGATGAATGGAAAGGTCAAAGAAAAATTGGATTTCCTTAAGTGAAATTACATGCCCCCCCCCCCCATATTTTTCTCCTTGTAGAGATCTGATAGCATTTAATAATCTGATTATAATACAGAAAATAAATACAGTAACTATTTACATGGCTCTCTTAAAAGACAATATATGCGCCCAGATGATTCAATTGTCCGGGTTTCTTCTTGAATCTGGGCAAAATGTGCCGTGACTAAATAAGCTGATTCTGTCACACCAAGACAACAGGTTAACATTTATCTACTCACGTTGTGTCCCCCCCACCCCCCCCCCCCCGCCCAATAATTTCTTTGTTGAAGCATGATTAGGCCTACAAAAAGTACTATCCCTGGTTAATACAAACAAGACAAAATCTTCAAATTAAGTTCATTTATATTTATTTTGATAATAATGATGTTAGGTGTACAAGTGTTGGTTAAGGTTGTCCAACTCTCTTTTATTATCAAGGATTCTCTTTTTGTCTCTATTTCTTTCTCTTGGTCTGTTTCTCTTTCCTCTATAGAAGTCTCATTGCCAGACCTCCACTCGGCTCCAAACCTCTGTCTGTCTGAATGTTATTGAGTTAACCAATTACTTCAAGGCTCTCTCTCTCTCTCTCTCTCTCTATCACTCTCCCTCTCTCTGTCTCACCATCACTCTCTCTCTCTCTCCTTCTCTCTTGCAATCGTTCCTCATTTTCCTATCACTTTTCTGTACTCTCACTTAGCGTTTAATTTGTCCCGGAATTTCAAAGCATTTAGTGGAAGTATCTGGATCTTTTCAAATCTAATGCACCCGCCCCTTTCCCTGACTTAAAAACTCCGACCACGTTATTGGAAGAAAAGCTTGAATTCTTACTTATGCAATGAACAAAACGATCTAAATATAATAAACTGGATTTTATTTATAAAAACAAAAGTTTAATACTTAATCTTTACGATTTAAGTCAACATACACAAGTCTTTTATACAGAAAATAAGGCTGATTCATCAAAAACTTATACCAGAAAGAAAAGTTTTAAATATATAAAAGTTCTCCTTTCAGACGATCTATAGGGCAGATGATGTAAAGATAATCATTTTTCTGTGGCCCATGGTTAACGAAGGTGTCATGTGGCCAGCACAACGACCAACCGCCTTTACTTTACCCAACTAATGTCAGGTATCCATTTTAGAACTCAAAGGTGCCCAAAGATTCCGAAATAAAAAAATCCCAGTCTTAACCAGTATTCGAATCCGTGACCCCCGGGCTCAGCCAATGCGGCTCCATTGGAAAAATAATGCTGCTTTAGATCTACGTTTATAACGAACGTTAGCCCC
Source organism: Biomphalaria straminea (assembly GCA_021533235.1). Lineage (NCBI taxonomy): Eukaryota > Metazoa > Mollusca > Gastropoda > Planorbidae > Biomphalaria > Biomphalaria straminea. The sequence goes on from JADKLZ010000003.1 coordinate 50,914,532, forward strand.
CGATGCTTTCATGCCAATGATTTCAGTTTGGTTAAGCTGGGTTTCTTCATCATGTTTATTATCTATTCTTATAATTAATCGTAAGACAAGATTTATGAATAATTTTGTTGATCTGATATTATTTAAGTGCCCATTTGTTTGGATCTTCCAGTGGTAAAAAAAACAACAACATTTTTTACTATAAAATAAACATTTTTTCACAAGAGGATAAAAAATTAGTAAAAAATTAAAATAGATTAGGATGCCATTTGTAAGCCATTGAAGTGTTACCATCCCTGGACTGACTGCAGCAATAGATCTATAATCTATACCTTTTGTAGAATATTTGTAGTACACAAATAACAAACTAGTGTTTAAGAAGGAAGACATATTAGGAACTCCATTTATTACGTAAACACCAGCGGTGCTGCACTGACGCGCTAGTGTGCAAATGTACATATAATACTATTATGTTACATCTCTCTCATAGACATAAATAAATATAGACTGGAAAAAGGAAGTAACTTTATGTAACTTGAAAAAATGTATATCCATTGTATTCGGATTTCCGAAATCTGACAAGTTGCGCGATCTTCAGTCTTAGAGATTAAACAAAACTACACTTCCTCCTTATTTACGCAGCATGGTGTGAAAGAAAAATGGTGTATCCAAATCCGCACTATTTTAATTCACAAAATAACATAGATAGCATAAATAAATATAGACTGGAAAAAGGAAGTAATGGATTCAGTCCTTAACTTTGAATTAGTGAAATTAGGGATTTTCTCAGCAGAATGTCCAAATAAGCTAAAATTAAAAAACAGTTTCAGAAAAAAAAATGAAAATTATGATTAATTGACATTACAGTCACGCTAAATAAAAAAAAAACACTAGTGAAAATATTGTAATACTTATATAGGTTATGGCTGAAATAGATATGAATACTTAACTTTTATACTGCTCATGCTGTATAGTAAAGCGCACTAATTTGCAAATCACAAATTTTCCCTTCATAAAACTATCTTATTTTCCAGTCTATATTTATTTATGTCTATGATCTCTCTTCTTTAATTTAGAAAATCTATTTATCAGAATAACAAACTTAACTAGTCAACTAAAAAGTCAATTCACAAATCAAGTTCACAGATCAAGTCTCTTAGGTTTGTTAACTACTCTGCCTGAGCGTGTTACGTAAGGTTCATGAGGTCTAGAGGTGTTAGAAGAAGCAGTGTGTAGTGGCGGCTCAATATCTAGCGTAGTTTGTAATCTTGGACTCTCTAGATGTTGTGGCTCCAGTTGTTCTGACATGTCATCTGGAAAGTCATAATTATTGTCATATCTATTCGCTTTCTCAGAAGACTTTCGGATATGTTTTCTGTTTCTTCTGTAGACCTGATTTCCACTTTTGACATTGTATGATCTAGGCTTAGAATGCTTCGAAACTATTGTTCCTGGTTTCCATTTTGAATTAAGTTGCATTCTGACTGCCGTTCCGTCTTGTAGTGGATTATGACTCTTAACACCTTTCCTCTTGTCATAATAATGTTTCTGAGACTGTTTCTCGGAGTCAAAGTGTTTCTTCACCACCTTAAGATCTGGTGTCTTAGGTGTGAGTATTTCCTCGCTCGAAGGTAACAGATTTCTTGGTCGGCGTCCCATGAGTAATTGTGCTGGCGACAAATTAATATTGGTCAGTGGAGTAGTTCTGTAGTCTAATAGCGACATAAATTTGTCTTCGCTTTTCTTCCACAGTTTCTTCACTGTCTGAATAGCTCTTTCAGCCTCGCCATTTGAACTCTGAAAATGAGGACTCGACATTTCATGCTCTATTCCGTATGACTTACAGAAATTCAAGAATTCTCTAGAAGTGAACTGTGGTCCGCTATCTGATCTTAGTCTTCTAGGTATCCCATGGCATGCGAATATACTCTTCATAGCTTCGATGACATCTGTTGTAGTTTCCTGTGACAGTTCTTTGACATCAATAAACTTTGAGAAGTAGTCAACTAGAAGAACATACTTTTTCCCCTCAAAGTTAAACAGATCGCATCCAACCATGTTGTATGGAAGGTCTGGTGTCTTGGTAGGCATTAGCGGTTCTGATACATTTTGATTCTGATGTTCAGCACACCTGCTACAATCCCTAACTGTCACTTCAATGTCTGCATTCATGCCTGGCCAATACATGACTTCTCTGGCTCGCTGCTTACACTTCACTATTCCTAAGTGAGTCTTGTGAATCAGATTCAGCATGTATTTACGTAAGCTTGGTGGCATGACAATTCTCAGACCTTTGTATATGATACCATCCGAAGTTGATAACTGGTCTCTTGAATCCCAGTATGGCCTGACTTCAATTGGAGTCTCGCTTCTTGTGTCTGGCCAACCAGTCAATATTACTTCCAGAAGAATTGAAAGTTCCCTGCTTGTACATTCTTGAATTTCACTGTATTTCGAATCACTTACAGAGATCATATGCACTGAATCATCTGTAAATTCACAAGCATGTATATCAGTATTTGGTAGATGTGCACGAGAAAGTGTATCGGAGATGAACATTTCCTTGCCTTTTCGGTAACAGACTTTCAGATCATACCACTGCAGTCTCATTAGCATCTTCTGTATTCTCATTGGTGCTGACAATAACGGTTTCTTGAAGATTTGCTCCAGAGGTTTGTGATCATTATAGACTGTTACTTCCTTACCAAATATGTAGCAGTGAAATTTGCTTGTACTATATACAATTGAGAGCATTTCCTTCTCAATTTGAGCATATCTCGTTTCTGTGTCTGTGAGAGCTCTTGATGCGTATGCAATTATACGACCTTCCTGGAGTAATACTGCTCCCAGTCCATCTTTACTTGCATCACATTCTATCTCTACGTTCTTGTTGACATCATAATATGCTAAAACTGGAGGGTTTGTACAAAGATGTTTCAACTCTTCAAAACTCTTGTTTTGTTCATGATTCCATTGAAATTCTACATCATCTTTTAGCAGCTTTCTTATTGGAGCATCTGCTTGACTTAGATTAGGAATAAATTTTGCTAGGTACTGAATTAAACCTAGAAATCTTCTGATTCCATCTTTGTCTTGAGGAGCTGGCATGTCAATAATTGCCTTTTTCTTTGCTGGATCTGGTTCTAAACCTTTCTCTGACAAGATATGGCCCATATAAGGTACTCTGTTTTGCCTTATCTTGCACTTGTCATAGTTCAGCTTTAGATTGTACTCCGTTGCTTTTTCCATAACTTGTTTCAATATGTGATCATGATCCTCAACATCTCTACCAGCTATTAGAATGTCGTCTATGATGACATATGCTCCTTTAATGCCTTGAAGCATTTCATCCATGATTCTTTGGTAAATTTCTGGCGCTGATTTGATTCCAAAAGGTAATCGTAACCATCTATACCTTCCCAGAGGTGTGTTGAAAGTAGTGAGAAAAGAAGATTCTCTTTCAAGCTTTATTTGCATAAATCCTGACTTGGCATCGAGAACTGAGAATATCTTCGAACCTGGAATGTTAGTGATCACATCTTCAATAGTTTTCATCGGGTGATGTTCCCGTCTGATTGCTTTATTGAGATCTTTTGGATCAATACATATTCTCACTTGGTCATTCCTGAACGAAACAACCATGGAGCTAACCCATTCAGTAGGTTCATGTACTGGAGTAATGAATCCATCAGCCTGCATTTCTTTAAGTTTCTCTTCAACTTTCTGGCGTAACGATGCTGCTAAGCGACGTGGTGGATGAATAACTCCTTTAGCATTTTCTTCTAACTGAATCTTGTATTCTCCTGGCAGTGTTCCAGTTGTTTTCAGCATTTCAGGAAACTCTCTTTGTAACTCGTCTTCTGCCTTGGATTCTATGCTGTCTATCCGTTGTAGTAGTCCTAAACATTCTGCTGTGTCACCACTCAAAATGTTCTCTTGATTAAGGTCTACAACCTCAAACGTTGCTTTCACCTCTTGTGTATTATTCTTCAAAGGTAGCACCACTGCTCCTAAAGTCTTAATAACATGATTAGTGTAAGACTTGAGTGACTTTGCTGAATAAGCAAGTTTTACTTTGTCTTTGAGTTTTTCAAACTCTGACTTGACAAGAATGTTACATCTTGCTCCAGTGTCGATTCGGAAAACCAATGTCTGTCCATGTACGACCAGTTTTACAGTCCACTTGTCTTCAATGACATTGATGTTCTCAACTTTACCCTTCTTAGACTGGCTACTTGCAGTGCTAATAGGTACAATATTTTCATCACTGTGGCTGTCATCTTCATCTTCTACTAGATTAACGATGCGTCTTTTTCTGCACATTTGACACCAGTGGTTTTTCTTCTTGCAGAAATTGCATGTGGTTCCTATTGCTGGACATTTTCCTTTTTCATGGTTCTTGCCGCATTTACTACATAGCCTTTCTGAGTTGTCTTTAGACTTTTGCTTGAGTACATTGTGTGACTGTCTCTTGATTGCTAGAACTTCTTGACTCCTAAACATTTTCACTTGGCTTTGCGACATCTCATATTGTTGTCCTATCTCTATAGCCTTGCTAAGGGTCAACTTCTGTCCCTGATCAAGTAGTCTTAATTGTACCTTTTCGTGTATGACTCCACTAATGATTAAATCAATTAGCATATCATCTGGGTTATCATATTCACAATCCATAATGAGAAGCTTTAGGTCTTTCACAAAGTTATCAAAACTTTCTCCTTCTAACTGCTTTCTCTGATGTGCTCTAAATCTAGACACTCTTTTATTTTGTCTTGGCCTTATGTAGTCTTCTATTTTCTTTAATAGCAATTGCGGATCTCCCTCTTCACTATCAGTAATATTTAGAGTTTTGTAAACTTCACGGCCTTGTTGACCTATCCACATTCCCAGCCATCCGGCTTTTTGTTTACTATCGGCACCTGCTAACGGTCCTTTGAAACAAAAGCTCACCTGCTGTTGGAATCTTAAAAACTCTTGATACAGATCCTTAGCATTCCAATTCAAGATTGGTTGCTCAAAATAAAAAGAAGCCATTATTAGATTAATAAAAACCTTTGTCTGGACAGCTTTTTAAGTTTACATCTGACACCATGTAGAATATTTGTAGTACACAAATAACAAACTAGTGTTTAAGAGGAAGACATATTAGGAACTCCATTTATTACGTAAACACCAGCGGTGCTGCACTGACGCGCTAGTGTGCAAATGTACATATAATACTATTATGTTACACCTTTATAAACATTTCTACATTGTTGGTCCCGGTAAATTCTTTGCAACGAAAACATTCTCATTGGAGATTTTGACTCGTATAAGTCAGTTCTAGAATTGTCAAGCGCGATAACACTTTTAGATTCTAAAAGGAGGGGGAAAGAGGTGCGATGCTTATCCCCCTTACGCTCAGCGTACCATCAAACATTGATGGTAGCCATCAATTGAAATCACGACCATCACAGGGAGACCACTGACTCTAAGCACTACTACTCTCTGTCTCTCTGTCTGTCTCTCTCTCTGTCTCTCGCTCGCTTCTGTATACAAACTAACGTCTATACACATACAGATAACAACAAAAATACTAGAGGGAAAAAAGCGAGGGTAATAAAGAACTTTTGCGATCTTTTTCTAATCAAGACAAACAAGTTGGTTGGTCTCCCCTTGGTCCCACAACAAGTTGGTTCTCTCCCCTGGTCCCCAGAAGCCGACTGCTTCTTTGACTAGGCTGTAAGAAAGTTTGGGATTCAGAGAATGTGATAAAAAGCAATCTTGGGATATTGGCGAGGGGTGAGGTGGAAGGGGAGTCTAGGCAACCATAAACATATAGGAGTCATTCGACTTAAACCAAACCATTTAAATTGATCTAATTTTATTCGAATGAAAATGTTGATCTATAAACATTTCTAAACATTTATTAAACTGTTATTCAGCGAACTTGTGTGTGTGTGTGAGAGTTTTATTTTAGGAACTTAGAGGGGCAGATAAGAGACTCTCAAATAAAATCTGGCTAGGTTTAGTCTTAAAGTCGAGGTGGTAAAGTGGATTGTCAAATTTATTGTCTAGCGAAACATCTTGGGTTTGAGTCGTGCTTTGATTTCCTCACAATCGATGACTTGGCAATAAATAGCGATGTGACATTAGTCTAGCGAAATTGTGAGTGTTTAAAAGAGTCTATGAGCTGGTCGATCTTAACTTCAGCACAGAGCGCAGACACAAGTGATACTAACGCCATAAGCGTCGTTCGGTCTAGATGGAGAAGGGGACCTTTTGAAAGGTTGTATGCAGCTGCCATAACAAGGTATAGTCCCCTTAATTCTTTTTAGTATTCAGTATTTAGATTGATTTCCTTTGAATTGTTATACCTAACACAGAAGACATCAAAACAATGGGATGAACACCTCAAAGGACACAGTCGTCCTGAAGGGAATGTTGTGCAATATCAACTACCCCGAAGACTGAAGTTATTCAATCACAATTACCGAGGAAATTCTTTGTTTGTCATACACATTATGTTATGATCTTAAGCTTAGTTTTATTTATTAATAGATAAATAGGTGATCTTTGGCTAGCTGAAAAGACTACGGTGTAATAGAGCTGCTGCCTGCTTTCCGCATGCACAATAAAAATCAACTCTTCTGCCCTCACTGGCATAGAGGAAAGTAGCTGGCAGCAGATGGACTCTGAAAGACTGAGAGCTCTCCTCAAAAGCTGCGGTACACTCACTTGAGGCCCAAAGGAAAGCCATTATTGTCAATAGGCGCAAAAGACGGAAAGAAAATTTAAATAGACCCCCCGGCGGACAACGGCTTTCTACACGAACGATGCGGAAAAATATGTAGGTCGCAACTTGGTTTGCGTAGTTTTGTGAAACACTACGCCTCCTTAATTCTCGGAATCGAATATATTTCCATTAAATGTAGTAAGTTAAGGAATATGGGCATTTTAAACAATGTTTTTATATTTATACAGTGTGAAGATCACTTCGGATACTATAGATATCCATAACACTTATTCTCTCTATTCGTTCAATCACACATAAATCTCTCTTGTAAGATCGAAGATTTTTAATTCTAATAAGGTCAATATTTACAATCAAAGAAATAACCGATACGAGAAAATTATATAAATCTAGATTTTATGATACATGACTGGTCTAGTACAATATCTTTTTTAAAAAAATTCATGCTAAACAAATTGCATTGTCTACTATTTGTTACTTCTCTTGTAGATGTAATGAAAAACTAAGACTTGCGTAGTCTATAGCCTCCAGAGCCAGACCCTTCACTACTTTCCCTGATTGACCATACAAACTCCTTCCTCTCTTTTTATGCACGACCCCATAGTTACTGTCTGGCCTGGTTGTTATTTTAGGTCATCAAGTCCTGTGGTCAAGCCCACTGACCATTAGACAGAAATAATGGAGGGGGTTTGTCCAGAAGTTAAATGCGGTCATGACATGAAGTCTAGATCACTATTAAGGCTGATTTCTTGACTTACAAAATTAGCTTAGTGACATAGTCTGTACTTTTATTACACAGTGCGACTCAGAAACAATATAGCATTCAGCCGATGAGCCATTAAAATCTATAATCTAAATCTATCCATAGTGTTCACTGAGACATTCCATAGAGGCAGGTCCAAATTTAAGGGAGGGCAGGTGGGGCTACAGCCCCGGGGTATCCACAGGAAAGTGGCCTCCACAAAATAGAGAATATATCCAAATTTCAAAGGGTCAGAAACTTTACAGTTTTTTTTTATTTTCTAATATTCTTTTGCAATTTTACGGCTGGCGTAACGCTTGTAGCCTGCTCGGAATAAAAAATACAGCTTACGGAAATGCGTCTTCCAAGGGCCTTATCATCTAAAAACTTAAAAATATTCATTTTTTAAAGTAAAATATTTATATAAAATATTTTTTTTAAAAAGGAAAGTGAGATTCAATTTAAAAGTAGTCAGCCCAGGTAACATCTTTACCAGAGGCGGACTGGCTATATGGGCATTCGGGCAAATGCCGGTGGGCCGGTACCCAAATGGGCCTTTAGGGCCACCGAAGGGCCACATTTATGCCACTATGTATTACATTTTTAAAGGTTTTAAAATATTCTCTTATAAAAGGGCCCTCTATGTGTCGTGTTTAAAAAATGTCTATACAGTGTAATCTAACTTATTTTCTGAAATAATGTAATAGCCTACATCCGTAGACAGTGTTACTAGATCTAGATATAGTAGGAGTCATCCTTTTAGGGGCTACACACTTAGCAATTAGTTAGCAT
>JADKLZ010000003.1:50969851-50985474 GCA_021533235.1 Biomphalaria straminea
ATAACATAACACATAGACATAAGGTTATAACATAACACATAGACATAAGGTTATAACATAACACAGACATAAGGTTATAACATAACACATAGACATACGGTTATAACATAACACGTAGACATAAGGTTATATATAACATAACACATAGACATAATGTTATATATAACATAACACATAAACATAAGGTTATAACATAACACATAGACATAAGGTTATAACATAACACATAGACATAAGGTTATAACATAACACAGACATAAGGTTATAACATAACACAGACATAAGGTTATAACATAACACATAGACATAAGGTTATAACATAACACATAGACATACGGTTATAACATAACACATAGACATAAGGTTATAACATAACACAGACATAAGGTTATAATATAACACATAGACATAAGGTTATAACATAACACATAGACATAAAGTTATAACATAACACATAGACATAAAGTTATAACATAACACATAGACATAAGGTTATAACATAACATAGATATAAAGAGGGGAGGGGGGAGCATTGTCGTTAAAATAATCAAAGCATTGTTTCGTTTTGGTATGTTCAGTGCAGGCTTGTTAAGACCTAACGAATGATTCGTTTGTAAATTTAGCGCTTAGGTTCTATTACATCTGACATCCCAACGACTTTAGGCAGGATTGATTTTCAAATGAAATTTGGATACACTGAGCATGTCTGTATGTAGATTCTATATTTCATCTGGCATAAGTACGTCACATCAGTCATATATTAAACAAGAAAAAATGTTAATAAAAATGTTTTTACAGAAACCTGTGTTTTGTATAATTTAAGTTATCATGTTTATCTTTAGTCCACTTGTCTAAATAATAGGATGAATTATAAAAAAAAGGCTGTGGGGGGGGGTACTTTTTTTTTATTTCATGTCAATTAAAGACTTTATTAAAAGAACTGATCATATGATATGAAGTCCGGCCTGTCGGGACTGGAATATCATTTTATTTATTTATGAAGTTATGTCTGAAATATATCTTTTTATTTATAGTTTTGCAATTGTTCAAGTCCGACCTCTATTAGGCCATGTTTAGTTCCCTTTTACTCTATTTATTTTTGTTTCGCTAGCATAACGAGATTACAATTTTTTTTTTCAGTGATTTTTTTAAAAATGGTTTACAATTATTTTGATTTTTTAAAAAAAAATTTTAAATGGTTTATTCAGATTATACTTTCGTTTACAGTAACACACAAGACAAACAGATTAACGTATCCACGTCCAGACCTTATAATACTGTTGAGCAGTGAAGGTTATTGAAGGGTTGTGTATAGTTCATGATTAAATACACTGTTCATTATAATATACCTGCTGGAGTTCATAAATTATAAAGTCATAGTTGCAGATATAGGAGCATTAGCGAATTATGAAAACAAGATAAGTCTTTCATGTTCTTTACAAAGAGTGCAATTTTTTTTTTTTAAAGTTTCAATAGGTTTCAAAACTAAAAAAATAAATGAAACTGTTTCTTATATAGTATCTTTCTATTCCAATTCTGGTGAAATTCTTTGTACTTTTAAATGTGCTAATAGCATGTCATGTCAATGGGTAGGTATGACTCACCGTGATTAACGTTGTTTTTAGTGGAGTGTTAATTGGATTTGACTTTAACTTGTTAGTCGCCCTGTTCTCAAATGTTTCCAGACAAAAGCAGTACAGAGAAAGTACACAGCTGTAAATGTCACCACTTTACTTATATCTGTGACCAAAAATGTGTTCACAAATGGCTAAAAGAACAGAGATAGATATAAAGATCAGAGATTGAAACGTTTCAGTAAGACACTTTGACAACCGCTCTCAGAGGTATTCATGAGGCTGAGGACCAATGAAATTATAAATTTCCATGTCAAGAAATGCTCCTCTGGCTTTAAAATTATACATTACAATCACTAACGTGTAATGAATCAGAAAATGCTCATATACTATTGCAGTTCGTAGCAACAATATAGTAATGGAGCCCTAGCAGTTCGTTGCAAGAAAAAATTTAACGGTCATTATTGTTATGAGGGTACAATTAAACTGATAGGTAGATAAACAGATAGATAGATAGATAGATAGATAGATAGATAGATAGATAGATAGATAGATAGAATGATATATACAACATGTACACGTTCGTTTGTGCTGTACTGTAACAATCACTTATCAAGAGGAATGATGTAATAATTTAAATTCGACATGTTTCATAGCCTTATTTCACACTTTATTTTAAAAACTTGTAAACTTGAAAGAGACGGATATATTTCTGATGTTAGTCTCGTCACGTGGTATGTGCTCAATATTGCCGTTCGATAGTCTCGATGGTTCAGAGTTCGAATCCCGCCATCCGCCATCCGCCCCCCTCACCGTCCTGCGAAAATTTTTGGTCTAGGAGGAAATAGCCTTCAAATCTGAATGACCTTGAAACAAAACAAAAACAAAACTGAAATTTTGTCTTGAAAAAAAAAGAAACTATAACTTTTAAAAACAAAATAAATTATACACTTAATCAACTTTTTGAAAATGTAAAATCGATAAAAATAGCATCTAATTTAAAAAAAAAAATCTTATACATAAATAAAAGTTGTCAGCCAATGACTTCCATCCCCACAGTTCTGCTAGGTAAATACCTCCCCCCTTTGTTTCCTAACTGGTTATTATGGGTTGTGTTCCTAACTGCTTATTGTGTGTTGTGTTCCTAACTGCTTATTGTGTGTTGTGTTCCTAACTGCTTATTGTGTGTTGTGTTCTTAACTGCTTATTGTGGGTTGTGTTCCTTACTGCTTATTGTGGGTTGTGTTCCTAACTGCTTATTGTGTGTTGTGTTCCTTAACTGCTTATTTTGTGTTGTTTCAATTGAATAGTGTCTTCACACTCAACAAAACGTGAAGGCAGAAAACAGTGAACATAAAAAACAACCTTGGTGCCGACAGCTGAAAACAAAGTATTGACATTCTGTTGGGCAATAGACTTGTAAGAATTGACAGCCCCTGACGGTGTTCCTTGCCAGGATTACTTCTGTTGATCAGACAGTGTACGCCTGAGTGTTTACCATCATGCTCAAGTTTAAGTACAGACGAGATCTAGCGACATCAACGGGACTGCAGATAGCATGATGGGAGTTTTCCAAAACTTTACAATAGCACTTCATTTTTTTTAATTCCTTACATAAGTAAACGACCTAGAATGATGAAAAACACATTTACAGCTACAGCTTTACAAAAACATCCGCGCTGTTTTTTTTTTTTCCTTAGCGAAACAACTCTGATTTAATCACAAGATTGGACTTAAAAACGTGTTTTAAACATCGAGACGTTTACGAAGACATTTTGGGGTCCATTAGTATGACCCCCATTCGTTGTTTAGTGGATATTAGATACTTACACTATCTTCGTCTGGAATAACCTGCTCAGTGTGCAGACGAACATTCCGGCCTCGCTTAGGTCGCATCAGCCACATGAGGAGGCACAAAACCCCATGCAAATCTCTAAGCCCCTGGAAGACAACAGCGGTCATCATCGAACCATTAGCGATGAACTAGATCTTTATTTATATCAAAGTAAACAGAAAATATTTTAAAAACTAGTCACAATCTTTAACCATATTGTTTCACCAATACTATATAGAAACTTAACAATAGTCAAATGTACAGTGGGCTAAACAGAAACAATGAAATTCTCTGTCATATTTGGCGCTAAGACAACAAGAGCACACGCTAGCTCAACAGTGTTTATCTATTTCAAAATCAAACTTGTACATCCAAGTTATCTTCATTTTTTTCCTTGAAATTTTCTAGATGTTCGCACTTTGAGTCTTAAAACTCATTCATGGCGCGTGGTAGTAACATAACAACCTGGCACTGCTCAGTCTATTTGTGCCAAAGTTTTAGAACGCCCAGACCTGGTTATTGTTTAGATCAGTGTTTCTCAAAACTTTATCTTTCATGGAACACTTCACATACAATCTGAGTATTTCAAGGAAAACTTTGCTTATTTTTGTTTAGAGAGATTAACTAACAATATGGACTACTGGTTGTTATAGCAGTTCGTGGAACACCTAGTTAGACTTCGCGGAACACGAAGGCTCCGCGGAGCACAGTTTGGGATACACTGGTTAAGATCATTGTTGACGAATGAATGGAAGGATAGCTCTGTTACTGAGTATATTATTTAAACATTTTGTTAATTGTAGAGTAAATGTGTGCATTTATTTTCGTGAGAGAATAAGAGGTGGGGCAGAGAGGAACTCAGAGAGAGAGAGAGAGAGAGAGAGGGGGGGGGGGGGCCGAAATTAATTAAAAAACTAATAGATAAAGTTAAATAAAAAAAGACAGGAATGAAAAATGCATATTGAAAGTAACAAAAAATAAAAATAAAAAAAGAGGGGTCTTCACAAAGGAAAATAGACAGATGGAAAGGAAAGAAAGAGGACTTTAAAAAGGTAGGGAAAGATAATAATTGAAGGGAGATCATGAAAGAGAGGATAGATAATATTGGGAGAAAGAGAATGGAATTAAAGAAAGAAAAAGAGGCGTGTGTAAATAGAAATAGAGTGTTGGGGGGAGGGGGAGAATTAGAAGTAGACATGGACAACTGGAGATGGCGCACAGATATATTTGTTTTATTTATTCCTTTTTTTTTTTTCAAACCTAGTCAAAAGAAAATTACAACAAAAGGAACAAGCATCACCTATAACATTAGAAAAGCAATATAGAATATACATACAGTAACTTCAACGGTCGTTGGCTGGTAGTAGCAGGCTTATGGTAGACATCTAAGCTACCGTAAGCTTATTATATTTTTTAACTTGTAAATCTTGAAAAAAGTTAATCAATTCTTTCTGAACAATACTAAATGGTACTCTGATTACGATATTTAGAAATTTAAATTGGGATCAAATGAAATAAATGCAGTAGAGTTTAGTAATAATCTTAAATAGTATTTTGAACGAGCGTTACTGCGAAAATACGACTTTCTAGTCTGGCTATCAGGAGTCGTATGGAGTACCCAAGACAGCATACGACAATGAAGCATATCTTGCATCATTCACACTAGCATAAGCCACCAGCAATTTGCACACTTCTCCTCACCATCACCATAGAAACACACACATATACACCCACCCTTAACACCAAGAGACCTGCATGAAAGAAAGTGAGCAAGATTGATGAGTCATTTTCATCTTCAAAATGTCAAGTTTCAAACTAAAGTTTCTGCTTTTCACTTACTTCTAGATCGAGTTTCTGCATATGAAAGCTTTCAATGTTAACAGACAGTATGACTTCATCTTCTCAGCTGCACAAACTTACTTGCCAATAATCTAAACTATCAACAAACTTATTAGAAGAACAAGCTAACGTAAGCTCCATTGCTCGAATCATTTACAAATCTATCATCTAAAAAAACGAAACAGCTTTCATCGTTACTGGAAAAGAAAACAGCAAGAGTTATCTCTCCAACACAACCCAATCATCCAATAGCTCGGACCCTCCACGGGCATGATCGTATCAAAGACTTTGTTCCATGAACGCACGCACGCACGCCATATTGAAATCCTACACGGCATACAATATTCAATGATCAAATGGCGATCGCCCCAAACGGCGAAGACATTAGGTTAGCCAAACTATATCATTAGAACATGCGTTTGTAACGTCGTGGTAGGGTTATTTTTTTATCTGATATTCATGGAACTTCTATTTTTAAAAAAAAGACACAATGTTCTTTCGCTTTTATGCAAAATCTTTTTCATAGTAAGTTTAAAAAAATATATATTTGTATGTATTTTAGAATTTACTTTTTAGAAATTTGCTTACATTCATAACGAGAGACAAAAAGAGGGAAAAGAGAGAGAGAGAGGTAGAGAGAGAAGAAGAGAGATGGAGAGAGCGGGCTGTTCCAATTCAGTGTAACATATAATAGAAAACACGGGCTAAAAAGCATGTTTATTGTGATTGTTGAAAAGGGCCCCGATATAGAAAGTTAAAAAAGAAATGATATTCGTCCTAACTAAACAAGGTCTAGCTATAAAAAAAACTCAACGGGCATAAAGCCGATGTGAAATTCTAGTGCATTTATATTTGTATATTATGTCAACCAAAGAATTAACTGTATACCTAGATGTATCTAAATGTATCTAATCAAACATAACTGTATAGGAAACATTTCACACCTTACGTATTGATTCACGGTGCTGTTTTTAAAACAAAAATGGCTTTGTGTAATTCATTTAAAGAAAAACTGGGTTACTTTCATAAGAGAAAAATATTGCCGCTTCTCCAGAGGACAAACTATAATATTAAAACTTAAACAGCTTGGCTATTATTTTTTTGCAATCTTAACGTGAAGGTTCATACAGAACTAAAAGCGACTTCTTAAGGTGTAGATGAAAGTTGAATTTTAAATATCCAAATGGACATTTTTAAAAGTAAATATTTTGGTCGTTTTCGATAAGCGGGCTGAACAATTGGAAAATAAAAATTGTACATTTTAAAAACCTTTTTAGGAACATAAATATTAAAAATATAAAGTTTTAAAACAAGCATTTATTTTGTTTTTTTAGCCTTAAGATAGCTGGAGCAAGTCGCTCATCACTGTTAAAGAAACACTTCTTACTTTCAATTAATTGGTCAGAATTAAGATACAATGACTTTAACTAATAACTGTACAGTTAGTACCATAAAACACTCTCACAAGCAGAGTTGTTAAAAAGGTTAGAAAAAGGTATTTGATGATCTTATCAAGGGAGCCAAACAGAAAACTGTGAAAGTCAAAGGCTCAGTGCGCATGCCAAACAAAGGGGCTGCGAATCACTTCTAAAAGCCTCTAAAAGACTATACGGGTTCAAAGACGTCGGAAAGATACCAAAATGAGTATTCACAAACGTCTCATTGATTTCCACAGTACGCCTGAAATTGTCAAGCAAATTACTTCCATCTCTATTGAACCTGGTGTGGACGTTGAAGTCAGCATTGCAGATGCTGCATATATTTTGTAAAATAAAAGTTGTATGGTGAATTAAAAATTTAAAAAAAATTTTCTTTGCATATTGTAGTAACTCTGATTTGTAAATTTGTGATGCGTACTGATATTTCATTCTGAATAAAAGAGCACTGCACGAGACTAAAGATGAATGTTGACTTTAGGGAAGAACCAACGGATGTCCGCCCAAGTCTGGGGTAATGGAGATGCTTTGCAAGAGACACTGTTCTATGCTCTGTGTTTGCAATTTCAATCTAACAAAACGTGCATTCACTGAGTTGCGTCCTTTAGATTAGTACAATAGTTGTAGGTATTTCGCCTTTAACAAATAAACAGAGGTTACTAATACCATTTTACTTATAAAATTGATATAGTTAACCTGACCTATATTTTAGTTCACGGAATGCCTGCTTGTGTCTTAGAATCTCCCTGAATAAACTCAGTACCAAAATCGCTAGACAAAGTAACAAACAGAAGGGAGCGAGTGCGTAGGTTTATAAAGGAGAACAAAAACAATATTCTAGTTAAAAAATATGCTAAGAAAACCAGCTTGTTAGCCAAAAGAATGCGTTCAAAAAAAACACCAATATAATTTTAAACATTCTGACTAAACGTATCAGAAAGGTGCTTACATTCTTTTCTAAGTTCTATGTTATATACTTTCATCACACTAGAGACTTTGAGTGTGTTTATACTTTTGTCTTTGGCTGTATAAGTTGGGGTGGGTAGAAATACGTCATCGAGATCTATAATAGATATTCATAAGTATATAATTATAAATGAAAAAAGTTCAGATCTAACAGGATACCCTGAGAATGTTGCGTCCTATGTTTTGAATTTGAAGACATTAATGAAAAATTAATTGATTAATTTTTACGGAGGAAGCCGTGTTTCTTTTTTTTTTTTTTTTTGTTTGTTTACTGTTTGTTTACTTTCTGACTTCCGTACACATGCTCTTGACCTTTATGATAATGTGCTTTAAAGAACGACCGCAGGTTTTTTGTCCAGAGCTTTTGTAAGAGAAGATTCGCGTCTCTCAAACCTGAGTCACAGGGATCTGGATGATGAAAATGCTGAAGCAGTGGTTCTTAAACTTTTTCCCCCTTTAAAATAACACTTCGCATATACTAAATATTTAGAGAAACACATTGCTTATTTTTTAAAGAGTATTTAATTGACGGTGTGGCCTACTAGTTATTTATTTCAGTAGTTCGTGGAACACTTATTCAGACCTTGCGAAACGCTAGGGTCCCGGAGAACACAGTTTAGGAAACACTATGCTAAGGTAATAACACACAAGAGTGCTTGTTCTTGAATTCATATTTTAAGTTTTCATTTTTGTTTGATATAATACAGACGTTACTTAAAAAAAAAGAAGAAGATTACGTCCTACGCGTCATGCATTCAATCATGCATATTAACCAATGACTTAAATTCTGCCAAGTCACTGGTTTTCCTGGCTAGCTCAGGCAACCCATTCCATGCTCTAATGACACTAGGGAAGAAAGAGCATTTGTACTGATTTGTCCTAGCATATGGAACGAGGAATGTGACTTTATCTTTGTGTCTTTCTGAGTATTTTATTAAGTTTTTTTATTTTGTATTTGGAGATTACTGTTCAGTGTTTTGTGTATCATTGCTACTTTACTTTTGAGTCTTCTATCCTGAAGGCTTTCTAAATTTAGTGATTTTACTAAAGGTGTTACTCTAGTGAAATGTGAATATTGATTTGTTATGAATCTCACTGCTCTATTTTGTGTCTGTTCTAGTTTCTTAATGTTTTCTTGAGTTGAGGGGTCCCAAACAGAGGATGCATATTCTATTATAGGTCTAACCAAGGTTAAATAACATTTTAGTTTTATGTTCTTATTTGATTTATAGAAATTTCTTTTAATAAACCCTAATGCTTTGTTTGATTTTTTTATAGTTTCATCAATATGGGGATTCCATGACAGTTTTTCATTTATTATGACACCTAGGTATTTTGCGATTTTTAGTCTTTGTTACTGGTTTACCATGAATAAAATAAGTGGAATTAATTTGTTTTAGTTTTTTTGTTACTCTTAATAACTGACATTTTTCTGAGTGGAAAGACATGCTCCAATTTGATTCCTATTTTTATAATTCATCTAATTCTCTTTGTAAATTTCTGTATCTTGTGTTGTTTTTATTTCCTATATATTATGCAATCGTCTGCGAATAATCTGACTTTTTTTCATGAGCTAATGCAATTTGGTAAATCGTTTATGTAAATAAAAAATAGTAGTGGTCCTAAGACTGTTCCTTGAGGTACGCCTGAGTTTACTGTTATTGGTTGATTTATAGCCATTTATTATAACAGTTTGTTTTCTCCCTATCAGAAAATCTGTAATTCTTATTTGTCCTTTGAGGGTGAGACCCTGGACAGTTATACTGCCTAAATTAACGTAACTACGGCGCTGCTATATACATAATTAATACATAATTTATAATTAAATGGCGTCATACACTTGCATTGTGTTTTGATCCATTCAACAAAGAAGAGAAAAACTAATGTATTGCAAATAGAATCGTAAAAGAAAATATAACAATAAAAAGATCCGGTATTGAATTGTCTTGTAATGGGAACTAAGAAACAGTGCTTTAAAAAAATTACATGGCTGTGTTTTAAAAATAATCTACAGGTCTCTATATCATATGGCGAAGGGTATAGACCAGTGTTTCTCAAACTGTGTGCCGCCGAAGATTTGAAGGTGTGTCGCGGAATTTTCAGAATGCCACACGTGCATCGTTACACAGGTCTGCCTACCGGGTACTATTAATTTTTTATTTTACGTTGCGATGACATCCCCACTTGCAACGACCAGTAACAGTAGTGCATCGCTCCATATTGACGGAAAGGGGTGTTAGCTTTTCAGGTTATGGAATTTTCTATATATTATTATAATAATGACTCAAATGTAGGCCATCTTAGCAGACGCACAGCAGTTCTTGAATTGGTAACTATAATAATAAGCGATGTGTTTCTTGTAAATTGTTTAGGTGTATGCTAATAATAACAAATTATCAATGAGCGTTATTCATTGTTATCCATGGAGAAATAAGTTGGCATGAATGAAACTGCGAAAGAGTTAAATGAAAAGCAAGGAACCAAACTAAGGTACAAAGAAGATTACATTGGATATGGTTTCATAGCTTCGGGACCTGAAGATACGTCACTACCATTCTGTCTGATCTCCAATGCAACTCTGTCGAATGAGGCGCTTGTTCCAAGCAAATTAAAGAGACACTTGGAAACAAAACATTCAGCTGTAAAAGTGCAACCGAAGAAATGCACCAGGACTCAACAAAATAGACAAGCTAACAAACTTATGTATTACCTAAAGCTGCCAGAAAAGGGATTGTTTGCAAGTTATAAGGTGGCTCAGTTATTAGCAAATCGCAAGAAAGAACACACAGAGACTGAATCTATCATTACACCAGCTTTAGCAGTAGTTGTTTAAACTATCCCTAGGACCCGATACCGCCAAAAAAGTTAAAAAGTTTCTTTGTCAAATGGTAATATGTCGCGTGGAATTAAAACTTTTACAAGATTTTAAAAGATTTACAAGATCAAATATGTTACACATCGACGTGACTGACGATGAAGCATCTCTGTTGTGGTCTCTTCAAGTGGATGAATCCACTGACGTTAGCGGTAAAGCCCAGCTGCTAGCTTTTATTCGGTTCATAAAGGATGAAAAATGTGTCAACGAATTCTTATTTTGCAAAGACTTACCAACTACGACCAAAGGCGAAGATATTTTAAAAGTGATGAACAAAAACATTTTGCTATTCAAACTACAATGGAAAAAGCTTTGTCAGCGTTTGCACCGATGGTTGTCCTTCCGTGCAGGGAAATAGAAAGGGATTCGTCACTCTTGTGCGTCAAGAAAATACAAATGTATTAGTTGTTCACTGCATGATCCACAGAGAAGCTCTTGCCTTCAAATCTTTGCCGAAAGATTTGATGTCTGTTCTGGATCAAATGATTGAAGTTGTAAACTTTATCAAATCTCGACTCTCATCTTTGTGAAGCAATGGATTCAGACTACAAATGTCTGCTGAATCACACAAACGTTCGTTGGCTCTCCACTCAAGGCTGAGCTGATTTTATTCTTGGAGGCTGAAAAAAAGACCTAGGATTTTCTATTCATGACGAGATATGGTGGGTTAAGTTCACAGTTCTCTCTGATTTATTTGACAAATTAAATTAATTGAATTTACGTCTTCAAGGACCACCGGAAACCATCATCACTGCATCCTCAAAACTGAAGTCGTTTGGTGAAAATTTTTCTTTGTGGCTAAGTCAGATCTTGAAAGGAGATTCGGCTCCTTTCCTACTTACAATGAATGTGCTTCAAATAAAGAAATCACCCCCGAAATTCTGGACACTTTGACGCACCTGCAGTCAGCATTACAACATTACTTTCTTACAGTTTGAAATAATGAGTATGGATGGGTCAGCTATCCATTTGGAAACAATGAAGCTACAAATCTTACAAATGAAGAAGAAGAGCAGCTAATTGATTTAAAAAAACGATGCAGTTCTTAATTCAAGTTTTGCCGAGAAAAGCCTGGATGTGTTTTGGATTTCAATCAACAAGTTATATCCTGCAATCATTTCAAAAGCAATCAAAATAATTATTCCATTGGCATCTTCATGGCTTTGTGAGTTTGGATTTTCAGCATTGACTGAAATGAAGTCTAACAAAAGAGAGAGACTTCTTACAATAGACGATGAAATGCGAATTTGTTTGTCGACTTTGGAGCCTCGATTAGATGGCATTTGCTCTAAAAAAGAAAAAAGAAGATTACAAAGAGAGTTTGTGTGATACACAAACTCAGAGGCGGCCCCCGTCGGAGTCGGATCCCTGTCAGAGCAAGATGTTTCGGATGTTCCTTCTAAGTTGAAAATAATTAACTTCTCGCTGGACGACGGAGGATGGCGAGCAGGGTATAAACTTGCCTTATCTTGATGTTTGCGCACTAGACTTTAGTTCGGATTTATCGTTGGTCCCTGGCTCAATTCCTGTATGCTCCCATCCTTAAACTATCGCAATATTTCTGAAAGAACAGTAAAGGTTAAATCATATTTTCAAAAGCCTTTAGTGTTTTTCTTTTTCTAACCGTGACGGACAGACCAACCAACAGACAAAACGCACAAAAATATGCTTCTTTCATTCTAATGGGGGCACTAAACAATTTTTTTTTTTTATCAGATTTTTTTTTTAATTTAAGAAATTAGTTTAGAATCATGTCATTTCCGGGCTTTACGCTAGTACACGAAAGCCGCTGCTAAAAGTTCATTTTAAAAAATGATATCTATATATAATGCATTTCTTATAGTAACATTTCCTCCCTTACATTTTCATTATTGTTTTAGAATTGGTGTTTTGTTATTAAAAAACCGCTTGCATAATTAATTTTATAAATTAAACGGTTTGCTTTTAGAAAACTAAAAGTAGCCGTTGCACCTAAACTTTTCAAGCCGCATTTAATGGTGAAATAATATTTTTCGTATCTCTCCTAGTTTTGGCGCTCTGAGTCTGACAGACGGACAGACAAACAAAAATTCATTTTAAAAAATGTGCGTGATATCTATTTGCAGAATGCATTTCTTATAGTAGCATTTCCTCCCTTACATTTTCATAATTGTTTTAGAATTGGTGTTTTGTATTAAAAAACCGCTTGCATAATTAATTTTATAAATTAAACGGTTTGCTTTTAGAAAACTAAAAGTAGCCGTTGCACCTAAACTTTTCAAGCCGCATTTAATGGTGAAAAAAATATTTTTCGTATCTTCTAGTTTTGGCGCCCTGAGTGTGACAGACGGACAGACGGACAGACGAACAGACGGACATTTTGCACAAACCTAATAGCGGCTTTTCCCCTTACGGGAGCCGCTAAAAAACAATGCTAACCCTTCACATTAAATGTAATACTTATAAAACAGGTAAAATATTTTTTTCTTTTTATTATAAAACAACAGTTGCTCTTTGTGGTGTGCCGCGAAATTTTTGTAGTTTTTTTTACTGTGCCGGCAGACAAAAAAAGTTTGAGAAACACTGGTATAGACAAATATATATCACTAATAAGTTTTTTAGGTTCACATTATGAAAATCTGTGGATACAGAGCTTGAGTAGAGGCAGATGGGCATTAAGTACAATCTTTTTTCTACGGTCATTGGATAACGCAGTTAACAGATCTAGATGACCTACATGACCTAGATGACGTAGATGACCTAGATCTAGTTATTGCCTAGAAAAAGTTTTTTTGATTTTTTTTTTACAGCAATTTTTAGTTTTCAGTCATTTGATATATCGAAGCTGACTGAATAATTTCATAGACCTTTGCCACCCTCTGCATATTGAACAGATCTTTTGACACGTGACTTGCACGAGTCGTCACGTGACTCTACTGAAAGCGTGCTTGGGATGAAAACTCAAATCACTCGGACAGTTGTGGCTTTGCATTACAAATTCTCGTTTTTTTCCCCCGATGTATTGCAGAAAGACATGCAACACTGTTGTACATAAAGAGAACTAGCAGACGTCGATATTTATTACCTTGACCTGCTTAAAGTTTTCATTTGACCTTGTTATTTATTTTATAGTTTCCTTTCTTTTTTTACCTCAGTGTAGATGTTGTTATGTGTATGAGCTAGAGATAATGTTTTCCAAGATTAAATTCCGTCGTCACCATCAGTTACGTCCCTTGTTTGACATCAACGCCAGCATTCCAACATTATTTCAACACCTTTGCGATTACATAAGTCAAATTGAAACATTGAAGAGACACAGAAGCAAGAGTTTCACAAGATGTTTGTTTGTTTGTAAAATGTTTTACATGTTTCGGATGTTCCTTCAGAGTTGAAGATAGTTACTTCCTAGTCCAAACCTCCCGCAGGACGACGGGGGATGGGAGCGGGCAGGGTTTGAACCCGGGACCATCGATAAATCCAAACGACAGTCAAGCGTGCAAACCGCTCGGCCAGGCAGCCATCTTAAGATCTGCAATATGCAGACTCGGTCTAGGACGACACAGTAATGTGACACAACTGGGCCATAAAGCTGATTAACATTTCCATTACTAAGGTCAAAGATCTGATTTTCAACAGGTCTCTTTACCTAAGAAGTATGTTTACGTACAGAAAACTAATGCTGACCAGTGAAGTCTATGAGAGTGAGTTAAGTATTGAAACAACAGCTGTTGGTAGAAATAAATGGACCTCATTCATCAATCGTGAACAAACAACATTTAGTCACGTGATCATATTGATAAAACGAAAAAAAAACTATCACATGACAGCCATCGTGAATTCAAACTTAGATCGTAAATTATATAGAACAGATAGAGCTAAATGCTGTTTGTTTACGATTAGTGAGTGAGGTCTATTGAAAATCAAATACGTGATTGAGAAAGATGAGTTATACCTAATACTTATATATATAGATCTCTAATACTGCCAAGGGCCAACATCAATACAAGGATTATAAGCTAATTATGCCAGGTGTTTGCTCTTGTTTGTGTATGTGTGTGTGTGTGTTGGTGGGTGGGAGGAAGGGGGATACTTTCTAATATGTTCTCAACAGTTGTTTTTATCCATTGACCAATGGCTATTTCCATCTTGTCTCGTAAATTAAAAGCATTAAACACCCAGGACACAAAGACGACCCATGCGAGAACGGGATAACTTGACTTAATTGAGATAGTATATTACAATACATTAGAACATTACCTGGTATTGCTAGTGCGAAATTTATTCCACCTTCTATTCTGTAAATGAAAAATCCGATAACTTGTTCCTAATAGGTGAAACATATAGGCTACTTATCCGTTTACACTTCGAGAATCTGGGTTTATTTTATTGGTGCATGGGTTTTGAAATTTTCACGTTATCCCAGAACAGTTCCGGGAAATTCCGTTTAGAAATCTTAATTCCAGTGCTTAGAGATTTTTGACACGCCTTGTTTATCACACTACCCTATGAAATCACTCCGCCAGATGAGTGAGCTGTACACGACCATGTGAAATCACTCCGCCAGATGCGTGAACTGTTCGCGCTCGACCGCAATACGATCAGAATGTTAAGTCATTGCACTGGCGCTCGCTTAAACTCAAGGTAGGCATCAACTGGTCAACGTGACCTGATCTGGAATGTAGATGGCAACCGTCAGGATAGTGTCTGTCTCTCTAGTTTCCTAATTGCCTGTCTATCTCTGTAAATGTCTGCCTGTGTGTCAATCTTAACTGCTTGCAGTACAGTGAGCAATAAATTAGAATTTTTTTTTTAAACCAACTTTATCTTTCTGTATTATCAACAAAAATTGTGCAGTATGCACGCTCTACAAACAGACAATCTGACTGAATCATTTCAACAGCCATTTGTTTATTATAAGCGTCTGTTTCTAAATGTATTCATACATTTTCATTTTAAAAATAAGTATTAATGTTTATTTATATATTTTTACATACACATCCAAGTTTATTTCTTCATGTATCTATCTATCTTCATGTATCTATCTATCTATCTATCTATCTATCTATCTATCTATATCTATCTATCTGTTTGTCTGTCTGTCCGTCTGTCCGTCCGTCTCT
>JADKLZ010000003.1:50989874-51004579 GCA_021533235.1 Biomphalaria straminea
TGAGGTCCAGATATAGTATTGGAAAGGCATCAGGTTCTCCTTCCATCTATCTAGACTATGCTTAGGGACAGACCTATGAATACTTTTTAGTATATTTTGTTCTCTAGTCTTCCCTCGAATTCAATGTAGCCTAATGTAAAATTGGAAATTGGAAAGGCATCAGGTTCTCCTTCCATCCAGCAGTGAGGTTTAGGTGAGAGGTGCTAGAGTGTCGAAAGTATTGCCGATATTATTGTAATGTATAAGGAGATAATGTTATCATTATTATTGCAATCTTAATGTTCATATTCAGTCGATGAACTGATTGTTATGAAGATATGATTTGGTATGAGCATGCCTATACGGATGTTATTGAACGGTTTCATGAAGGGTCAAGTTCTCATTCAAAGGCTCAAGGAAGTAGCCTTCCTCTATAGGTAAATATCTATTGGAGAATATTTGAATTGTACAGATGTAAACGTGTAAAAAATTAAGCAATGCTTTTTTAATCTTTTTTCAAAATGTATCCAACATGTGTACATATTAAATAAATTTTTTCCCTTTTTAAACAAATATAAGTTATTTAAAATTGGAAAGTGTATTGCATCACCAATGGTATGTTGTATGCTGCCCCTTGTGAGTGCTTAATAAGCCCCTTATGAGACTGTATTTTGCCTGTATGCGTGACGGTATCGATATGTTCACACTCCAGCATCTCGGTTATTCAACCGTTCCACTGTGCCAATACAAGGCGTGGGCCAACAGTGGTGAATGGAAGGCTTTAGATTACACCCATCAGAACTCCATTAAATAAGAAGACTCTTTCATTTCGACAGGCAAATATGAAGACGTTACCATAGTGCACGTAGATCTAAGCTATTATATGTAAGCACATTCTAGTTCTCCGATGTTCATAACTTACCGAATAATTCCTTTCTGGTTCTCAAATTATTATTATGAAACATCAGGAAATTGAATTTGTTTCAATGCTTTACTTCTGTAAGAGCAAGTTTGGGTGATTTGAGAATCTTTGAGATAAAGCACTAGAAGACTGTGTGGACTTTTTTTTTACTAGGGGAAGCTCGTGTATACGCAACTTGCTGGATAACTTACAGTGATTGTGTTAGTGCGGGGTCAAGCTCGTTACGCATGTCCTCGAGGTGGGACATGATAGCGGAACCTATGTGAGGAGCACGTACCGGGGACACCTGAGGACTTCACACAAACATGAGACAGAAGTTTTGTAGAGAAACTTTGGGCGTTTTTAATTTGGGAACGAGGGGGTCTGCCTTAAGGGTGTCTGTCTGTAGGAGGGTCTACCTCAAGGATGTCTGTCGGCGGAAACAAAAATGAAAAAAAATTATTATAGGCAAGAAAAACAAAATTTAGACAGAGGGGAAAACAAGAATTACTAAATGTGAAACACATACTTCTAATGAATGATGCTAATATTATAAAACATGTTATTGTCTTTATATTGTTTCGTATACCGCGCGAGGGACATCTTTCAATTGTATTTAATTTTCATTATTTAGTATTTATAGAGTACTGGCATTACTCACTGGCTTCGCTCGTTGAATTGTTCCCCGGCTATATATTATTTTGTCTTGAACCTCCCCCATTTGCCCAGTAGGCCTACTTATAGCAATATTATGTAACCCCCCCCCCCCCCTTTTTTTTTCCTTTTTTAAGTTCATTACAATGACTTAAATGTAAACACTCCCCTTTAGATTTCTTTCCACAGCTTATTCTAGTATCTATTGCGTTGAGGTGGATTTGTCAAAAAATGTGAGTATCACTTCTCTCTCCTCCCTCCAGGCCCCAGTGCCAGACAGTGCTTCTCCGTTACAACTATGGCCTATTCTTATTTACACTACATGACTTATGATTTTCAGTTTGTATTCAAAATATTTAATAAGCTCTAGGACAGGGGTGGGCAACCTTTTTCAACCGAGGGCTGCATTAATAAAATTTGGGGACTAGGCGGTCCGCATATATATCATATGAGTGGCAAAGTGAATTTGGTGGACCCTAATAAAATTAAAAAATATATAATAAAGGGAAAAAGCTAAAATACAATTTATTTAAGACTTAGTGTAATTCGAAAAATAAAATGAGTACAAGTTTCACTATTCCTTCTCTATAATAAAATAAAAATCTCCTGTGTGGACCCTAGAAACTGCGTATATTGACTATGCTTAGGGACAGACCTATGAATACTTTTTAGTATATTTTGTTCTCTAGTCTTCCCTCGAATTCAATGTAGCCTAATGTAAAATTTGCAGTTACAAAATTATGGTTGTGATATTTTCTTTATTTATTAAAAAGGTTGTTTTTCTCAGTCAAAGCTCCATCAGTTGTTACCCTTGCCGTCTTGTACAATTGTATAATTGTACAAACCAACTCAACTCTTTCAACACAGTTCTTCATAGCATTGAATAAATACTAGCATGGGCTTATGTGTTTTACTAAATTCATTGATATTAAATATAATCTTCGTTTACTTCAAACTTTTTAGAAGGACGTTTAAAGACAACGAGACAAAGAGTCTCTTCATTCCAAGTGATAAGAATCAAAAGTTCCCCTTTCAGACCTTGTGGTCTATAGGGCAGATGATGTAAAGGTCATCTTATTCTGTGGCCCACGCTTAACGAGGGTGTCATGTGGCCATCACAACGACCAACCGCCTTTACTTTTCCCCAACTAATGTCAGGTACCCATTAGAGCTGGGTGGACTCAAGGGCCCCCGAAAATACCGAAATTAAAATCCCAGTCTTCACCAGGATTTGAACCCGGGACCTCCAGTACGGAAGCCAAGCGCTTTACCGCTCAGCCACCTCGCCATCGATAAGAATCAAAAGTTTCAATAATTTCTACAGATATTTACAATTATTTCCTTTAATATACTTGCATTTTTATATGTGTAATGTATGGGTACACTTGACCCTAACATTTGCGGGGCCCTATGTGAAGTGGATTGCACGCGGTCCAGTCAGGGTAGGGATACGGATAATAAGTAAAAATTAAGAATTTGTGTTAGAAAATAAATTCGTCTTTGCATTACAATTTTGTCTATTTTAAGGACATTTGTATGAGTTTCAGGAGATTTCCTGGAGCGTCTTTAAAACAAGGAAACCACGGGAACCCTATTAAAAGTTATAATGGTTTAATTTAATAATTTACACATTGAATTAGCGCGAGCTTAAAAACCATCATGGACATACGATAGGCTTACAGCAGTAAACTAAAATATTTTTTTGCAAACAAGAAAAGAAAATCTTAATTGAACACACTCGGACAATGGTTATGCTTGCCCTGATTTGGCAAAATATGTAGGTCACATCTGGGGCTGCGTAGCCACGGGAAATACTGCATTACTAATTAATTTCGGATTCAAAGTCAAGCCTTCTTATAAATATTTTTTTGCTGGCAAATTATTACCACGTGTTCATGCTTCAGTGTCTTAATGCCCCATACCAAAATAAAGGAAATGGTGATAACATAGCTTCTCTACGCCTTACTTACTCACACTGAAAATGATATCTAGCTAGCGGTTAAGAAGTTTGCGTACGCTGCAGCCACTTTTGATTTAACTATAAACCATAGTAAAAAGCTTGGGGTTTGAGCTTGGTGACGAAAGGCCCAACAGAGATTTGAATGGAGGGTTGGGCTGTAGCACCAGTAGCACCACTGGGATGAATTGATGGCAAAACCCGGTATGAACCTCTTATAGTCCGACAGTCAGGCTGATCAGGGCACGTATCCCTTATGGGGGACGAACATATTGTTTGGCGTAACAGAGGTGCCCCACGGAAACGTTTTTTAGAAAGCTAATGAAATGACTTAAGTCTATTAAGAAAAAGTGCGCAATTTCAGTTTGTCAAAAAGTGCCTGTTTTACCCTATAACGTAGAGATTTGAGTCACTTGATTTTCGTACTAAAGCCATAATGAATACACTAATTTCATAATTAAATGTCTGAACGTAACTATCTGAGAAGTTACAGAGCAAAGACTTTCTTCCAAGCCAATAATAGTAGGCCTACAATAGTTTTATGCAAAAAAAATGGATTGTAAAACTATAAAACGGACGTGAGCTGTGATTTGTCTACACTTAAGAGATTTCATATTTAATCGCCATGTACAATTACATTTAGAACTAAAATAACACTAAAGCTACTCTTCAGATTAGTGGTCTTTATCCGATCGTTAATTTTCGTAATTACAAAAATATTCCCAAAATGACTTCGGGTATATAACCTTCCTTAACCCTTAAAGTGCTGAGCTGTTTCACAATGAGTGCATACCAAATGGAATTAAAATTCTGGTATTAAGAGGCTAAACTACCACACGCATTTTAAGGGTTAAGAAATTATTTAACCGAGCAAGTCTCGGCCACCTGATATTTTGAATTAAATTGTCTAAAATGTATGTACATAAATATATACTTCTTTCTTTTTGTATTATCACACAATTAAAAAAAAAAAGTGAATGTCACGTAGCTTTGGCCGACCACCTAAATTACATCCATGATTGTAACCTTAAATAAACATTTTTTTCATACTCCTGTATTACAATCACAGGTTGAGACTTTTGCAATATAAAAAGGATAAATTTAAAATGTGTTTGAAGATGGGAATTGTAAAGGCGCATGTCACCTCACTCTAGATTAGACTGAATGGTGTGACATTGCGTACACGTCATCTATCCGACACCCATTCTCGGATCAAACTCAAACTTTGCACAACTATTCCTTGTCATAGACAAGACATGAATCAATAATGAATCAATAATACAAAGTAAACCATTTAGTCAATTAATTACTGGTAATTAATTGTGTGTTATTATTTGTTGTTGTTTTTTTTTTTTTGTACCAACGAGGGACATTTATACTTCAGTATTTGTGCCCCTTACATAATTGAGAAGGCTATTTCTTCAACACTCATTGTCGGATCAAGTTGAAAACTTAAACTAGTATGTAGTGTTACTAATACAACATGAATTAATTTACAAATTTACCAATTAGTCAAGTAATTAATGGGTAATTAATCATTTTGTTGAGGGCGCGGTGGCTGAGCGGTAAAGCGCTTGGCTTCCGTACTGGAGGTCCCGGGTTCGAATCCTGGTGAAGGCTGGGATCTTTATTTCGGGATTTTCGGGCGCCCTTGAGTCCACCCAGCTCTAATGGGTACCTGGCATTAGTTGGGGAAAAGTAAAGGCGGTTGGTCGTTGTGCTGGCCACATGACACCCTCGTTAACCGTGGGCCACAGAATCAGATGACCTTTACATCATCTGCCCTATAGACCACTAGGTCTGAAAGGGGAACTTTACTTTTTTTTACTAATCATTTTGTTTGATATCAAATAAGGAAAGCAACTTCTACTTTTTTCAAAAGATATAGTTGTAAGTGCGGAGTTCTTTCCCTTAGATAAGCTTGATTTTTTTTTTTTTGATTTTTTTTTAACAAAGCTTATACTATATCAATGCACTCTGTCTGACTCTCAGGTAAACAAACAGTTGGAACCTTATTTGTTTTATATAATAAAAAGGGAAGTAAACCATACACGCTTGAGATAAATGACAGTAATTTGCATCGCGTTCCATTAGATAAGCCTTTTTTTTTTTAAGTTTTCCTTTTTTTTTTGTTTGTTAAAAGATCTTTTTTTTTTCCCGTCAGAGTACTCGACCATTTCGATCTGTGGGCAATGATTACCTTCACTCCCCAGCGCCCTCTGCCCCCAAACATTCCCACTTCGCTCGTCTTCAACAAGGATTTTCTCCTCCATTGAAAAAAAAAAATCAACAATCATATATTGCCCGAGGGGGGCTTCCATCCAAACCCCCACCCCCCTCCCGATAGCTTCTCGTGTTGGTGGGGGCCAGAGGATCGATGGTGTAGCCCACTGCATTGCGACTTCATATTGCTACCTCCCCCCTAACCACTCACTATGATCTTTACCAGGTTGAGGGGGGGGGGGTTGGGTGGTTGTGTTTGGGTAGCATAATTACGGAGCTGACAGAAGGCTGTGAATAGTGGCAAAATGGAAGGAATTAAGAGAGCGCGGGCAATAATGTGTACGGGGGGGGAGGAGAGATAGCTGTATTCCAGGATGTTGCATAGAAGAGAGGCATTAGGAAAGAAGCACTTTGGAAACTTTTTTTTAAAATTTTACTTTAAATCGACTCATGGCACAGGAAATTAAACTATGTTTCATGATTCTATTTCTCAGTGTAATCGTGCTTCAAGTCAAAATCACACAAACAACTCCGCTGTTGCACGCACTGGGGGACTACAGTCACCCAAACAGAGCCAATAAAGACATGTTGCATTTTGGTGCTGTCCAGAGATTCACTTTCGAAGTTGTTGGTTTTTTTACAAAGATTATATCAACTCTGTCTGTCTGTCGGTCTGTATGGTTAAAGGTTTGTATACGTTATTTCTCCCACACCCAATCTTTTATCAAGATTATATATGTGTTGCTTTGTTTCTTTTACAACAATTTTTTTTTTTAGTTTAGCAATTATGTAACTAAATATTGGCTTTCAATTATTTTGTTTGGTATCTTGAAAAGAGAAAAAAAAATCGTACTTGACAGATGTGATGGTATAAGTTGAAGTAGTCCCTTTGAGAAATCTTTGCCTCCCCCCCCCCTCCGAGTGACTAAACAATTAGTAAAAATATTTCTATTGAACAGATTTGTGTGTCTAGGTTAAAGGGACATAAGTGACTGATACATGACTGATCCAAACTAATTGATACAATTATACTTAATACAAGCTTTGTTTTTGTTTAAGCGTTTTAATTTATTGTATTATTTTATTTAAACTTTTAAACACTTGGCAGCCAAACTTGCGTACTCTAAGTAAGCGTCAAGGTTTCCGAAGAATGGTGGGGATGCCTATAATGATTCCACATATGTTATAAAAAAAAAAAAAGTTTTTTAGTTTATACCGAATGAGTACTGGACCCCACACCAACATCTCTTATTGTGTATGGTTTAATGAGACAACCCTGCCCCGATCTCTAATACCACTTTGGCCGTCGCCCCGTCATGCAGTAGGATAGAGTTATTACTATCCTTCTATTGTGGGTGGTTATGTAATAATAGAATTTTTTTTATAATACTTCTATTCACGTTACTCCTTCATGGTTGGTTGATGGGTGGACATCTGATCTCAAAAATTGCTCTAACGATTTTCCTATTAATTTAGCAGTTGATGTATAACGCTGTGAAACTCTAGTTTGACTTTTATAGTTTTTCAAAGTAAAAATAAATAAATGTAAATTTGGCTTACGACTAAACCTAGGTCTAGAATTAGTCTAGATCAGGGGTCTCAAACTCGTATCAGCAAGTGGGCCGCACAGTAAAGTAACAACCAGTCAGCGGGCCGCTGAGAGCGTTTGGCAGAGACCAGACCATCGACGTTAGGCCTAAGTTGCGTGTAGTAACAAGCCGCAAAGTTGCTCTCAGATGCTCATCAGTCAGTCTTGATCGTAATGCTTTTTTGTTGATCTTCATTCTGGAGAAAAACTGTTCGCAAACGTACGTTCTCCCAAACATCGCTAGAATTCTAGCGGCTGCTCAGAGTAAGTTTGGAAACTTCTCTCTGGGAAGAAACAAGTAGAAATCTGGAACGACAATATCAGCGTATTTTTGCTTCAGAACAGTGTCACACTGCTGGTCCAGTAGTTCCATCTGGACTTCATCTGGAACGTTGTTCACGTCAACTGCGAACAGAGCGGCCATAGGAAAAACTGTGGTTCGTGAACTGTGAATTGTTGAAAGCGGTGTTCAAAATCTTCTAGTAGTCTGGAGAGGATGTCTACGTAGTCTTTCAGGCGCTGTGGTTCAACCGTTATGCTCTGTAGAAAAGAGAAATGAACCAGGTTTCCATCTGCCAGCTGAGTGGCCCACAAGGTCAGCTTGTATCTGAATGATTTGATGCGGTCTAACATCACGGTAATCAGCTGCTTTGTGCCCTGTAGTTGTGAATTGATTGCATTGAGATGTTGCGTGATGTCAGTAGAAGAACAAGATCCGACCAAAACATTGGGTCACTGAGCTGAGGTATGTTTCTGTCTTTCATTGCCATGAACAATGTTGTTTCCCGTCTCAGTTCAAAAATTCTCTGCAGCACTTTTCCACAACTTAACCATCTGACTTCCATATGATACAGCAACTCTCCGTATTCCGTTTCTAAATCAGCTAGAAATGACACAAACTGTCTGTGGTTGAGACCCCGTGCACATATGAAGTTCACCGTCTTCACGACAACATCCATCACGTTCTTCATTTATAAATTTTTGCCAGGGAGTGTTTCTTGGTGCAGAATGCAGTGTATGGCTGCAAAAGGTCCAGAGGTTAGAATCAGGCTACCGTTCACCCAGCTTCTGCTGAAAACTTAAGCGGTCGGTGGACGACAGTGACACCTCATTTACTGATTAGTGCAGTTGTAAATCATTTCACGGCTTATATGTGGTCATTGTAAATTTTATCTTCTTTTTTTTTGAATTCGCGGACGTGGTCGCGGGCCGCACAAAATAGTTTCGTGGGCCGCATGGGCCGCGTGTTTGAGACCCCTGGTCTAGATCTTACATCGGTTTTGAAAGGACTATCGCTTTCTGAAATTTTCGTAAGATTCTATTATTTAAGTTTAGTTGTACATTAATGTTCATTTTTTAAAATCTAATATTTATTGAATTTTAGGAGAAAAACAATTGCTCTATAATTTGCATACAGAATGTATTGTCTTTTTCAAAAATTATTTTAATGGGGCTTTTTTTCCTTTCGACTTATGAACTTCCCTTTGGGCCACAATTTGTTCATGTTGCGACGCATGTAATTTCAAATGCTGCCACTTGAGTAAATTTTTTTATTGGAATCAAAATTTCGCTATTGTTGTGTGCTGTCTTTCTTTTCTGCATTCCTTCATTCCTCCGTTTCCATTGCCCTCTCCCCACGCGCTCTCTCTCTCTCTCTCTCTCTCTCTCTCTCTCTCTCTCTCTCTCTCCATCTTACACTATCTCTTTTCTCCTTCCATCTGTTCCTTTTCTTTCTTTTTTTTTTAATCATCCTCTCTTTCCCAACCTCCTCCATTCTAAAACCCTCTTAAACTCTTTACTTCTTAATCCCTTACTTTCACATACTCTCTCCACTCTCTCTCTCTCTCTCTCTCTCTCTCTCTCTCTCTCCCCTCAAATTCACCCAGCGGCCTTGAAGCTTTGCCTCACACCTTGTGCTTTAATAGATTGCCTCAGATCTTTCACACCACTTTAATGGCGTTTCACTTTTTGTTATCTCCCCTTGTTATTACAAAGTCCTCTATTCCCTTATCTCCCTTTGCTTTACTTTGAAATAGCGTAACATGGCTATGGTGGTGGTTTCTCTTCAAAACATTATGTTTAACAATCCGTGTGTGTGTGTTTAAGGTTGAGCGGCGTTTGTGTGCGTGTTTTCCGTTAGTGTTTTGTTTCGGATTTTTCACTGCCCTTGTGCTTTGAGATAGACTCATAGACTTCTAATTTGTTTACTGATTGCTCCCTTTTGAATGTTGTGGGCTATTATAACGTATTGCCTCTTATCTGGGTGAGCTGCCGGGTAAACTTTCACTATAGTCTCACTATTGAAAAGTATTGCCTCACGCATCCTCTATCCCCTTATTGAATTTAAACCATTGACCACGCCCACCAATTCAGATGGATAGTTGTTTTGTAAAACTATAGATCTGCTGCCAGCTCCTCTACCACTAAAGAAAAAACCACCTTAACCTGCGATATTTGTGAACGGGAGTGTCTCTCCAAAATAGGGCTCCACAGCCACATGAGGAAGTGTGCGAGATGAACCATAGTCGTTTTACGATTGAATGGGCCAATGAGGCAGGAGGCCAATGAGATCTGCTGCTTTAGTTATTCGAGATTTCTTTTCCTATGTTCATCTTCAGGTCAACCACTATCGCAAAGAATTAGCCGGTGACACTGGCAGATGCTGCTAAAAACAATCAATTCCTGTCTCACGAGTTCCTTTGGATCAGTTACTTAAAAAAAAAGTGCAAGTCTCAACATTCCGACCGTAGATAATAGCTGTAGTGAGTAGCCTCATCATGGGAGAGGAACCATGGACTTAAAGAGGCAAGAAGCCTCATCATGGGACAGGAACCATGGACTTAAAGAGGCAAGAAACAAAACTCTTTACTAATAACCAGTAACCAGATAGATGCAAGCTTATGAACCGATGGGCAGCCAGCAGCAAGGAACTTAACAGTAAGCGAAACGTGACAGATCTGATATGATACAATGGAAGAAGACACGCGTGGCACACGAGGCACCTTGACAGTTTATCATATACATGAACCGGTGGTGGAGGCTTATCCCACAAAAACTCCCACACCAATAATAATCACTCACAAAAATGACACGCGTGTTGATGCTGGCTTTACACACACACGCTTCCATACACACACTTTTCCACACACACACTCCCCCACACACATACACTTCCCCACACACACACACTTTCACCCCCACACACTTTCCCCACACACACACTTCCCCCCCACACACACTCCCCCCCACACACACACACACACTTTCCCCCCCCACACACACATACCTATAATGCAAATATTGGTTTTCGTGTTGTCATTTCGGAAA
The DNA here is from genome assembly GCA_021533235.1 of Biomphalaria straminea. NCBI lineage: Eukaryota > Metazoa > Mollusca > Gastropoda > Planorbidae > Biomphalaria > Biomphalaria straminea. The sequence continues at coordinate 51,000,504 of JADKLZ010000003.1, forward strand.
TTTGCTGGGATTCGACCCTAATCACCCCATCGTGTTGCCACATGCGTTTTTTTTATTTTTGCTTGCGTCTATATTTATTTTTATGGGAGAAAGGGGCCTTTGTGACGCCTGGTGCTGAATGTTTGTTGGCTTATGGCAATTAGTTTAACCCTTAAAGTGCTGAGCTGTTTTAATCTGAATGCATACAAAATGGAATTACAATTCTGATGTTTAAAGTCTAAACTACCACACGCATTTTAAGGGTTAAGTGATCTGTTCATACTAAGTAACAGTTATTTCATATAAACAAACAAAAAAAAAAAGCCATGTCCTTTTTTATTATAATTTTTCTTCCACTTTAACCTAACAATCCTGTTTTCTACATTTATGTTTTTAACTGTAATATTTTAATTTCCACAACAACATACTTGTAGTCTACGAGTTGAGAAAGGTAATTTATGGTACTAAGATTATTTTTTTTTAGAACAGACACAAAAAAAAGCAAAATAATCTAGAAATCCTGTAATTTTTAGCGGCCCCCGAGAGGGTAAAAGAAGCTATTCGTTTTGTGTGAATTGTCTGACGTCCGTCCGTCCGTCCGTCCGTCAGTCCCGTTTACATCTCGTAAACTAGATAAAGATAATGAAAATCCGACATCATAACATTTTAGCCCATTCAAAGTTCTGATACAATGTCTACTCTTTTTCTTTTCTAAAAGCAAAACATTTAATTTTTTTAATTACTCATGCAAGCAGTACTTTTTTTCATAAAAGTACACTGCTTTTACAAATATTCACAATTAATAGTAACAAACAAAGGTGGCCTTTTAGTAGGGAGATGACTATATTATTATTATTATTATAGCTTTTATATAGCGCTACTTTCATGCTTATAGCATGCTCGGAGCGCTTTGGTCCAATCTCATTTGTTTGCCGGGGGGGGGGGGGTTTCCGTGCTGCAATTAGGCGCTCAGTAAACATTGAGTTGGGCTCCCGCATTTTTTTTTAAATGGCGACACGCGCGAGAAGCCCATTGGAAAAGAAAAGGAACTCAATATGTCATCGCCAAATTTTCTGGAAGCTGATTGGCAGAAAAAGCTGTACAAGCATATCAACAAGTTCAATACATGCTAGGTTACAATACCAAAGAAGGAATTCTTCTCATACACCCTCAACCTTTTTTTTTTCATTGCAGACTAAAGTAACAGTATTTAATTTATTTAATCTATATGTGCTAATTTTTTGTATACTATAATGCGACATGACAGTGCTGTATGACACTTTTAAAAATTATTGAACATTTAATGAGTTTTTAAAAGGAACAGCTTGTTAAAGTTATTAATGAATAGTGAAATGGTTAGCTGGGTGTTATAAGTGTTTGGGGATGTTAGGGATGTCCTGGGATACTGTTTATCTTCAAAAATAGTATATGCTATGTTTATGAAATTAAATACCGCGAACATCTGACCTACGCTATCACCAGCGAAAGTCAAGAAAACACTGTAGGTATATTTGTTTACTAATTTTCAATAAAAAAATAAATCTTTCAAAAGTTGCATTTATGTTACAAAAATATTATGAATGATTCTTTCATATACAATATTTCATAATGCAAAGAGTAGTTAAAAGAGTAGTTAAAACTACAATTTTTTCTAATAAAATCAGATTGGATGTCGAAATAAACGATTATGATTGGTTGATTCCACCTACGTGTTTTTATTGATGCCAAGGCGAACTGTTAAACGATGATAGCCTCACAGAATCGGCAGGTCATTATGCTGTCTTAAACGAAACTGAACGGTATTTTGAAACCAAAAAATGTATGTTAAAATCTTATGTGGTAATTGATATCGTTAATCATTAAGATACTGGGAAAATGTTTAGTAAAAATTCCTTGTTTATAAGAACTAATTTGGTTTTCGAAGTTGGGGACTATAAAATCTCCGATCACGGGCACCCCACAAGCGCGGGGCCCGGGGCGGTTGCCCTCCTGCCACCCCCTAAGGCCGCTACTGATTGATAGCTTGTACACGTATAACGCACACTTCCTATTACACTAGTACGCCTTCTAAAAGTGTGGTGTGTGTGTATGTGAATTGTGGGTGTGTGTATGTGAATTGTGTGTGTGTGTGTATGTGAATTGTGTGTGTATGTGAATTGTGTGTGTGTATGTGAATTGTGTGTGTGCTTCTGTTAAACAAGATTGTTTTCTGGTCAAGTCTGCTATCACAGAGATTTGGAGGTTGTTTTGTTGCCTATCATACGGTCGGGGTCTTTAGCTTAATGTCTTCACGTCAGATATCCCTTAGTTTGTTGGGGCACCAATCATGATCTGTCGACCATATTTCTCCATTGTCCTTGTACAAATTTATCCTTGCATATGGAATAAGATATGTGCGTTTACCTTAGTGTTTTAGTGTCTTTCTGAGTATTTCATAGGTTGTGTTTGGCCTAAATAATCTATTTAATGTGAATTTCGCATTGTGTTCCCTATTTACAAGTGGATGAATTTCCGGGCCCGAATTTTCTGTTCCCTATTTACCAGAGGACAAATTTCATGTTCTCCTTTTACTGGTAGACAAATTTCCAGTGGCTAAATTTCCAGCCACCCTCTGCTGGCTGTGATAATGAAGTGATTATCCTAAGCTTGACTTCAGGTGCGGACTGGACTGTTGGCTTTAATAGTTGTCTGATAGCAGGGACAAGTAGAACAAGTGACCTTTGCCCTCATTACCTAGTGCATTTGTTGCATGTGTAACATGTACGAGAGGAGAGCTGAGTGTAGACTGTCGAGGCAGGAGTTCGCGTCTTGGCGAAGACTGGGATTTAAAACTTAGGTTGTTTTGTTTTCGGACGCTACCTGAGTTCCCCCACCTCCAATGGGATGGTTGGCCTGGTCATTATACTGGCCACATGCCTCCATCTTTAACTTTTGGCTAATGAACTTATTAGTTTAGCATCCTATACATCGCCCAATCTGTAATAGGAAGCCTTTATGCTAATATAATATAATATAACTAGTCGACCGGCGGCATAGCATACGCCGCTGTTTTCCAGGGCAGGCCTTAGGCACTATAACATATGCGACCACAGTGGGTCCCGCACTTTCCTTGGACCAGTGCTAATTTTTTAGGTATATAAATGATTAAATCAAGTTACATGAAGTTAATTCCTTTTTGCAGTCTATATTTATTTATGTCTATGCTATTTTGTGAATGAAAATAGTGTGGATTTGGATACACCATTTCCATTCAAACCATGCTGCGCCATGGGATCTTCCCATTTACTTGTTATAAGTGAATTCATGAATAAAAAATACTACAACGTATGCGACCACAGTGGGTCCCGAACTTTCTTTGGATCCGTGCTAATTTTTAGGTGTATAAAAATAGGAAATTGAACCATTTTATAAAACATAACAGATTTCGCGCGGCCTCTTGATTTACCAGGAGCCTCCTGGAAATCTCCTGAAATGTTATTAAATGTTATTAAATTTCCGGTCGAAAAAGTCCTGGAAATTTCCGGACATTATTAAAATCGTTTTAAAGTAAAAAAAAAAATATACTATGCTATTTTGTGAATGAAAATAGTGCGGATTTTGGATATATTATTTCCCATTCACACCATGCTGCGCCATGGGATCTTCCCATTTGCTTGTTATAAGTAAAGCGAATGCGTGAATTCATGAGTGAAAAATGCTATGAATGGAGCTAAAAAGAAAAATGGCTAATTGACCTTAATTTACGCGATATTAAGAATATAGCTGCACTCATGTAACAATGCTTTAGAAAAACAAATTTGAATGTTAATTTGATTAAATGGACTATAATTAGTATGTTCATGTGCTAAAGCATAAAACTATACTTGCGAAGAGAAGTTCTATAATCTTCTTAGAGTTGAATTCGAGTTTTAGATCTAGATCTAGATCTAGGAATAGAGAGATGAGTTACCTTTCGTAATCATGTCTAATGAACGAATGTGCGTAATTAAAGTACTTTCTAAAGTGAAACCTGAGAGTAGACTCTATCTGTGTATTGTTGTTCTAGTTTCAGTAGTCTAACGACACAATAATGTGGAAATACTTTTAATATTATGACA
>JADKLZ010000003.1:51004679-51015105 GCA_021533235.1 Biomphalaria straminea
TGGAGTACTCGGCCTTCGGCGTCTCTCTTTCTGGTCTTGGGTGTGTTTTTTGTTTTTTTGTTACAGCTTCTTGGAGGCAGAAAGATTGCTTTCACCCTGGACAGTGGAGGTGACTTAACTCTAATCACATCCACACACTGTGTGATGCAGAGGGAGTAAAGAAAGGGAGAGAACCCACACACTTACAATTTGTTTTACTTTTCTATCACTTTACTTTCCACAAAAGGTCCTTTCTTTTAGCACATTTCAAGAACCAGCACTCGTTTAACAATCAGCTTTTCACATCATTTTCTGTTTGAATGATGTGCCCTTGATAGACAGATCTGTTGTTTGTTGCATGCACTCCCCTCACGATAGCCCATTACCTGTTTGGTTGAAATGTTTCTACGATGGGCCAGAAAATGTAAGGTAAGGGAGACAATGCATTGCCTTGTAGTGCAGAAATCAAGATGGCTGTCGAGGCGGGAAGCGCAACCTATTTTTAGCTTTAGCCGTTGAAATGAGAAAAATTATCAATCAAACACGTTTATTTCCTAACAGCATTATTTTTTTTCTTCAGTTTTCTATAAATAGACTGACCTAGATCTAGAAGAATCATAAACTAGGAAAAAAAGTACAGTAGAACAAAAAAAAAATTCAAGAATTACAATAGATTTAACAAATACATTGTTACTCGGTCAATACTAGCCACAGTAGTGAGAATTCACTGTTGGTTTGTGCTGTCTTTCTGTTCGTCCGTCTAACTGCCAGGTTAAAATCGAAACAAAATAGAAAATATATAAATTTAAAGCTATTGGAAATCTAATTTTACCAACCTCTTTATCCTGTTCGAAACAGGAGCAACGTCTACTTTTAATTTACTTAAAGAAAAAACTTGGATTGTCATTACTGTTTCTTAGTTCGACCAATGTTTACACAGAATTCTATAGCCTTAAATCGTGATCCCATGTGTGCTCATTAATAATTCAGTTCATCCAATATTTGTAAAACTTGCGAATTGTAAACTGGCAATAAATACACAAAGCAACACTGAACCACAACTTATAAAAATACAAAAACACAACCTATTAAAATACTCAGAAAAACACAAAGATAGAGGCAAAGTTTTTGGAACATCTATACGCTAGGATTAATTCGTATAAGGGATCTTTCTACCCGAGTACCATTAGAGCGTAAAGTGGGTTATTTAAATCAGCTAGGAAATCCAATTACTTTTTAGAATTAAAGTCTCTCCTACTAACAAGCAAGAGGATGGGTACTTGTGGGATATTTATCTTCTTACGAGTATACCAACACATGGATACGTGTAGGATATTTATCTTCTTCATTGAAAGAACGTCTCTAATTTAAAAGGTTGCAAAATTAAACAATTTTATACAGTGCATGACAAATTTGTGTAATCATTGTGTGGAAACTATCTTTTTCTTTGTAATTGTACTCAGAGTTGTGTGTAAGACTGTTTGAACTCTTGGCCCCTATGAAAGCTTGTCTCCATCTGCCTGTCTGAACAAACTTCTGTCTAGGAAAGATCCAAGCAGATATAAATTATTACATCCATATTAACGATAGCTTGTATCCCAGAACGATTGGATTAGAAACGAGGCCAAAGGCCGAGCGCACCAGGGAAACTTCCGCATGTTCCTTTTTTGTATCATATCAGCCATGACATGTCTACCATACAAAAGACCCCGTGAGGAACGGTTTGTGAATAGTGACATGTTTCTACGGACTTTCTTCCAGCCCTGCTAGAGTAATAGACTCGGTGCTTCTCAACGGACGTTCTTTTTTTTTTTCTGCTGCCCTATTGACCTAGTTGTCTCCTCTAAAAACTGTTTATAACCGAGCACCACGGTGAGGCTGAGGAGCATTTACCGGATGTGTGAGAACTGTAAGAAGAGAAGAATGAAACTCCATGTGACATGTTTGGGCATTAGTTTTTATTTTTCAAACCCAAGTAATTTTGTTGCTTAATGTCAAGCTGATTTTATAAGCTGTTGAAGTCACGAACTTTTATGTTTACAAAATTACTAAATATACATATTTTATGCACATATGATTCAATAGTATTAGAATAAGAAATTGCATGCATAAATGATGGATGAGGAATATAATTTAACTCGCCCTCTCATAATTGACGATACCAATGTTGATTTGAGTCCCATTAAACCAAATTGATTTTTGGATTTATAAACTTTCATTTGTGTTTTGTGAAAAGAGCCTGCATTCTCCCATAATTCAATACCAAATATAACATTTTCTGATAACGAACAAAAAAGTTATTGTACTTTAGTTATAACAGGATAGTGAAAAATGAATGAACAAAACAAATAATACTGTCGTGTAGTTATGATAATTACGGAGAGAAAGAGTTGAAAGGCAAACAAACAATTTTTGTGTTACTTGTTTTTGGGTCTACTGGATGGGGAATATTATATTTTTACAAATTGAAACTCACATTGCACACCTCCATACTATTCTGTATGTTTGTGCTATCAACTTTTGTTTTCATTGAATCAACGAACATTCCAATCTTCTCTAACTCCAGTTTGTTGAGCTGATTGCCCTTGAGTTACAGCAATAGTCATGTCTTTCGAGGCTTCATTATTTGCAAGAAAGTATCTCCAGTCAGATTGTCACAATAATATCTAACTCTTCACTGAATACAAAGCAATATTTGCTACGTCTGCTACGAAACTCTGAATGAATGACCAAACAGACCCATCAATAGTAGATTATGAGAACTTAAAGCTTGGCGCAATAATAATATGTCCATAATAACCTCGTTTACACTACTCCATTTTGTAATTCTCCTCTATCTTCCTCTTTCAACACACATTCAAACTCTTCCACATTGACACCATGCTGCGCACCTACCCCTCCTCCCCCTTGTTTGAGTCGAGTGAGGTTATTTCCACTGAAGCCGTGTTTAAAAAAAAAAAAGACATAAATAAGCCAAATGAATTGTACGATGGTTATATAGTGAACAATTATAACGGTCACTATGTAGCCAATTAGGTTTTTTTTAAATACTGTCAAATTTTTAGGAAAATCGTTTTAGCCGTTTTTCTTATATCTGTGTCCGCTCACTGTATATGATATATACATAACCAATGAAGTTTTGCAAGCTAACAGGAATTATAATTAGAGACGAATGTATTGAACACTTGATTGAATACAGAAACAAAAATAGAAAAAAAAATCTTTTACCTTTCGAGCCAATTTTTTTGTTTTCTTATTTGCTTCTAAACTTGAAAAAAAAAAAAAAACAAGCAAAAAGATGCTATGTCTGAAGTGAATAGATCGATAGCGCTATTCAAGCCAAAGTGTTGGCCTTATGATTATTTATATCCAGACTTGAGCGCAGTGATAATGAGGGCAGGCATGGACGATAACTGCTAGTCTTTCAGATGTCATGGATATGCAGATGAGTGGCGACCCCAGGGGATAAGGCGAGAGTACTAGCAGTCGCGATAGAAGGCTGAAGTGTTACTTTTGATGAAAGCTGTTTATTAGAAAAGGAGGGAGGAGGTGTGCCTGGAACCATTGGTTCCTTACGTGTTAGATTTAGATGGGCAACTGTATTATTAGCTCAAGGGAAATTACACTTTTGACTAGACCATCTTTAGGTATTTTTCTCGCCGTAGACCAAAACGCTTAAACAGTTTACAGTTCATGTAGAGCTGAACTTTATTGTAAAGTTATATACTATAATGTATCGTAGTATACTTACAGACTAAAAGAATGAAATGCTGTGATATAATAATAATTCTTGTTTGCTAAAACTCTGAGAGATTCTTTATAAACATACTTAACAACAGTTTATTTATAATTAATTTATCTCACAAACATTGTCTCCAAAGAGGTCACATAACTCCCTACCGCAAAGCTTTCTTCTTTACGGTCCTGAAAGGCATTTTTAATAGTCTGTAGACAAATGAGTTTTATGACTGGAATAAAACTGAAAAATACTATGAGAAAACCTGAGAAAACTATAAAAAAAACTATGAGAAAAAACTGAGTAAATTATGAGAACCACTGGTTAGGATGCTTACTAACATACCGTAAACAAAGGTATAAGTCAATATGCAAATAAGGGAAGCGTGGTCGAGAGGCTAAGTGCGCTTGAGCTTGGCTTGGCTTGGCTACCTAGAAGGGGGCTCGAGGTTCGACATACGACTAGAGCAGAGTTTTGTTTATTGAGCGCCCAAAGGCAGCACGGAAAACCAACTCCTAGATACCCCCTCCCCACACTGGTCCACAAATGAGATTGGACCATAGCGCTCTGAGCATGCTATAAGCATGAAAGTAGCGCTATATAAAAGCTATAATATATATATATATATTACATAGAGAGGGCGCGGTGGTTGAGCGGTAAAGCGCTTGGCTTCCGTACTGGAGGTCCCGAGTTCAAATCCTGGTGAAGGCTGGGATTTTTATTTCGGGATTTTCGGGCGCCCTTGAGTCCACCCAGCTCTAATAGGTACCTGACATTAGTTGGGGAAAAGTAAAGGCGGTTGGTCGTTGTGCTGGCCACATGACACCCTCGTTAACCGTGGGCCACAGAATCAGATGACCTTTACATCATCTGCCCTATAGACCACTAGGTCTGAAGTGAAAGGGGAACTTTTATATTACATAGAAAGACAGCAATACAATCGTGAAAACAAAGGGGAGTAATTTGCACAAATTTTGTGGCATGTACCCTTGCCGACCGTCATGTCAGTGAATCGTAGGAAATGATGATATGGGTCACTTGCGGGCGGTAAAGCCCCCCCCCCCCCCGGAGCGTCAACCAAGGGAGAGAGATGAGGGTGATAAATGTGGTTTAAATATGAGAAAAAACATGTCATTACCTAGGCATTAAAAGTGTAAATCTTCTGTCCTGACATGAAATGTGTGAGGTCTCTAGATATATGCACATTACAAACAGACTACACTATTCAAAGGGTGAGGAGGACAGGCAAGGCTTAGAGTGAGTCGGATCATAAAATTACGTGAGTGAACGTGTGCTCAGAGTGAGTTTTCCTAGTTCAGTGCTTCCCAAACTGTGTTCAGCTGAACCCTAGTGTTTCGCAAGGCCTAAATACGTGTTCCAAGAGCTACTGGAGTAATCAACAAAATAAAACACGCAAAGTGTTTGGCTCAATACTCAGAATGTGCCAAATGTCCCCTAAGGGAAAACGTTTGGGGAAACACTGTTCTAATTGAATGCGAGAAAAATAGGCAGGAAGTGTTTAAGTGAAGTCCATAGACATAAATAAATATAGTCTGGAAAAAGGAAGTAACTTCACGTATCTTGAAAACATGTATATCTGTTGAATTCGGATTTCCGAATTATGAAAAATTTAAAAACTGCATGATCTTCAGTCTTAGAGATTTAACAAAATTTATAGACATAAAATAATAATAAGGCTTGTCTTCGAATCCGAAGATTATTGAGGAATACAGTGTTTCCCGTGGCTGTGCAGCCCCAGCTGTGACCTACATATTTTGCCACATCCAGGGCAAGCAAAACCATTGTCCGCAGGTGGTCGGTTTAGATTTTCTTTTCGTCGTCTGCGTTTGTCCTCGGCGGCAGATTTTCTTTTGGTCTCAAATGTGTATCCCGCGGCCTTCGTGAGTGACCTCCAGCTGTCTCGTTCCGACTCCGCATGCAGCCACGTGCTCTCTTCTATGTCAGCCAAGGAAAGTTGACGCCTAAGCTGGTCATTTTCACCGATTCGATCTCTGCCCTCGATGCCCTTGAAGGGCAGCTTGCAGGCGTCGGACAGGTAGAAGCACTCCTCGTAGTGGTGGAGCGCCTTCTGCAGCTGAATGTAAATATTTTTATACAGTGGGTCCCATCACATTGTGGTCTGGTCAGTCATCAGAGGGCTGACTTTTTAACGAGAGCCGCGGCGGCAACGTGCACCTTAAATGATGCACCGTAAGTCTTGCGACTGTAGGATCCCTAGCCGACAACCGAATGTTGGCACAGTGGTAAGCTAGCTGGGACGCTTCCGAGAAAGGCCGAGAGCTACACAAGCAGATGAGTAGACCAGACCGAAAGGACGCATGATGGAAGCTCTGCCATGCAGAACAGACAGTCCTAGCCCAGTTCCGAGCAGGACACTGTCCAATTGGTGCGTATTTTGGACGGTGGAGGGAGAACTTCGACACACGGTGCCGCCATTGCTTCGAGGACGATGAGACAATAGAGCACATTCTACACGAATGCCGAGCTCTGCAAGATGAACGATCGGGACAAGGTAATGAGAGAGAGAGAGAGAACTGGTCCATGTGTGGCAGAGTGTCTGTCCTTGTACGGGGATAAGGTGACCTTACAACTCACTGCTCGCTTCCTCTTCCATGCTCTAAGGGAGTAATCTCAGCACGGTTTATTCCAAATGGGATTATCTGATTCGGTCTTTGAAGCGTTTCCGTGGGGCGCCTCTGTTACGTCGACCACCTTTTAGCACACCAAAAAAGGCTGCCTTTGGCATACGTTCGTCTCCCATATGGGATACGTGCCCTGCCCAGCGTAGTTGTCGGACCATAAGAAGTCCCTCTATACTGTCCATACCGGCGTTCGCAAGGACATTGCTGTTTGTAGTGCGGTCCTGCCATCGTATGTCCATGATGGAGCGCAAGCATCTTTGGTGAAAGCGCTCAAGAAGTCTTAGCTGTTTTCTGTATAGTGTCCATATCTCAGAGCCATATAGAAGGGTTGAGAGAACCACCGCCTGGTAGACATTAATTTTTGTAGGTAGGCGGAGCGATTTGTTCTTCCAAACTCTCGCCTGAAGGCGTCCAAAAGCGCTGCTGGCCCTGGCCACACGGTTATCAACTTCCCTTGAAAGTGAGGCGTCATTCGACACTATGCTACCTAGATATGTGAAGTGGTCTACCATTTATTAAAATAAAGTACACACAATTGCAATTCACAGATTTTCATTACATCAAACTCTCTTATTGGCCAGTCTATATTTATTTATGTCTATGGTGATGTCAGTGTTTAATCCAAGAAAATGCAATAACGGACTAGATATGGTGCGCAAACTAGCGATAATCTTGTTTTAATTGATTAAAGTAATATCGAAACGAAATAACAACAGACCTAGTCCTAGATCTTTAATAGCACAAATACACACAAGTCAATTTTCTTTCTAAATATAATCTTTCTTACATATGTGTATCAATTTAAAAGACGCATTTTATGGAAAACTGCTTGCATAATAAGTTTTAGAAACTAAACTGTCCATTTTCAGTAGAACATTACAACTTTATAAGATTTAAAATATCATATCTGATTTTTAATATTTTTCCTTTTTTTTTTTTTTTGTCATCAAAACGTGACAGACGAACGGCACACAAACTTTATAGTGGCTCCTCTCCTTTGTTGTTTGTAAAATGTTTTACATGTTTCGGAAATTCCTTCAGAGTTGAAGATAGTTATTTCCTAGTCCAAACCTCCCGCAGGACGACGGGAGATGGGAGCGGCAGGGTTTGAACCCGGGACCATCGATAAATCGAAACGACAGTCCAGTGTGCAAACCGCTAGACCAGGCAGCCATCCGCTAAAAATGATAGCCTCGATTCATTATAAACCACTCAGTATATAACACTCAATTTACAAAGCAGATTACATGCGTGCATGGCTATGAGGCTAATGATTAGTAGAAGTACTGTTCTTTCTGCAAACAATAGATCTATATTAAATATCCATATAATGACCATCAAGTATTCCTGTATCAGTGTAGAATGTCACTGACCCCAACTGAACTCAGTAGAACAAAAGAAAACAGTCTGGAAATTGTCTCTGTACTCGTTTAAAGGTCTAGTGGCCTTTACTGTACTGGACTAGACTACACACCGTGGGTAACTATTTGACTGGTTGACCTTTAGGACCTTTCAGTTCAGACGTATTTATTTCATTTACAGTCATGCCTACTTCAAGTTTGGTCAAATACCTCGCAAACTGTTATGTTTTGTTTTGTTTATTTCAAAATAGAATATATTTTTTTTTACATGTGGTATTTTTACACTTGTCAGTAAGACATATGAATATTATCTGAAAAAAAATGTAGATACATGGCGGTGCAGATTTTGTTTTACAAATTATTGAATTTAAGAGTTATGAAAAGTCCATTTCTGTTTAGGCTTAGTTAACAACAGGATTTCGAAGGCAAGGTTTTTGAGTTTGAGTCCTTTCCGAGATTAATTTTTATGTAATTAGTACTTTACAGTATATTGGAAAACCCATGACACTTTGTACTTCTATAAAGGCCTATTTAAAATACTTGCATTGGAATTTCTGTTGGTAAATATATAGACTGCTTGATTTTTTTGTCGCAAACGCAAAGCAAACCCCACTTGCCATGGTTGTTACGTCACAGGCTCTGGGCCTCTAATGTTTTGGGGCCCGGGTTTATTCGCACCATGGATGCTACACTACTATAACTATATGGATCCAACTTATCTACTGGATGTTTGCAGGTTGTCAATCATCAGAAGAACTAAAGGATTACCCGAGAGACCGTATAAATGTTAAACAAGTCACATGGTTCAGCCGCCTTCAGTCCATTGTTTTCATTATTTATTTTAATTTTCACCAAAGCTTTACTGAAAAAAAAAATCAAAGGGAAATAATCAATGTGTGGAATGTCAGAAACTTTCAAAAATAAAAAATCGTGGACAAAATAGTCTAGTCAGTAGGTCATAAGTACAGAATTGTTTTTCGAATCTGTAATGCTGAAAAAACAATTTTAAAAAGCTTGCACAAAGTGTAATTGTATCTATTAGTTTTGGATCAGGTGGAAGAAAGAAAGGAATATCTGTGTGGATTTTACCGTAAATTGTTTTAAAAGCATTTCAGTCAAGTACATTTTTTTCCCTTTTTTGGAGATCCCAAACGAAATACGAATTAATTAACTTATAGGTTAATTTTGTAAAAAAAGAAATAATTCTTGTTATCAGGTAAAAAAATATTTGTGCAAAATAAAGCTTGATCCGAGTTTGGGTGTGGAAGAAATAACATGTACAAATTTTTTACCAGAGTTGATATAAGTTTTGTAAAAAAAACAAATCTCTTGTACGTAAAAATACGATTGAATTTTGTTTACCTGTGGAGAGAAGGAAATGAAAAGGGGAGATAAACTCTTCATCTACTGGCAAGGACAAATTCTTAGTGGTTTTCGTACATTATTATAAAATGAAAACAACATATTGGGGTATCGTGTTATGTGTGAATAAAGAGTCTTCATCTTGAATACAATCACAAAATCATAACACTACGGCAGAATTATATTTCAATAAGATATATGCACCTTTGTAATTCTTTTGAAACTAGTTTGGTCATTTTTTAAATAGAATTTTACTGGTCTATTTTTGATTAAAGGCACATTAGAAAGAAGCATCTCATTATATCTGTAATATATAATGATGAAATGTAAGATCAACATGTTTTAAGACAAGCAAAACATAGAAATACTTTTCAAAATTTAAGCGAATATAAAGGGAAAAACTCCATATTTAGCATTACATATCTCAATAATGTAGAATTTATTTCCCTTCATAGATATCAACCAAAATAATTATTTTCGAGTAATTAATTAAGTAATTAAAGTTTTGATTGATTTGTGTTTTGATACGGACAATCTTTAAATAAGTTAAAAACAAGGTTTAATAAGCATTGCTTTGTAGTACGTTTAACGTGTACGCTGGCCATAGTTATATACAAATTATAACATCTATAATTAGCGAATTTATCAGACTGCACTAGATCTACATTGTCAACCATCACAGGTCACGTGTTCCTCAAGACCCAATCCACACACGCTAACAGAAACTACTCATTTGTACAGCAATTACCAACGCCAGAAATTGCTGCCAGAATGGTACCACGCTTAATAAACTAATTGCACCATTTTCGACAATGTATTGATTGTTCTATATTTAAATCTGCCTCACCAACAGAGAGAAAATCGTGTGTTGGAAAAGTGGCCGAAAAATTCGATCACAGAATGAGGGAATTTCTAGAGGCCAACTGACGTCAAGCATTAAAACTATGATGAGTTAGATCCAGGCCACCCGTTCAGCCCCTCATACTCCCCAGCTCTTCAGTCCAGTGGCGACCGGCTAGGGTTAATAATTATATAGATTTATAAAAAAAAAAAGTTATTTAAAAATCATTTGGCTGTTTCTTCGCTTTCTCTGTGGTGCGTCTTTGATGAATGCGAATAGGAACTGTTCATTCGAATGGCAAAGATCCACAGTTTAGAAGAGATGTTAACAACGTTACAGGTCAGGGCAGGGCTTACAAATTATTGCGGGGCACAATTGTTTTGGTTGTTTGCGAGACTCCTCTTCTTAAAACAAGTAAAATCTAATCCTTTCGCTCTCAATCACGTGTCCTCTTTCGCTTTCTTCTCTCATGCTAACTCTCCCG
>JADKLZ010000003.1:51032627-51056847 GCA_021533235.1 Biomphalaria straminea
GGTCTGTCCAAAGTAAGTAAGTACATCAATATAACAGGGTCTGTCCAGAGTAATGTTTAACTCTATTATCAAGGCGGTGTATCTATATGGTTCTGAAACATGTAGAACAACTGAAGCAGCAACAAATATAGTACAGACAGTTGTCTAAGGAATATCTTGAAAATAAACTGGAATGACAAAACAGAAAACACCAAACTGTTGGAGATTGGTAGACAGAGAAATATAGAGGTGCAGATCTTAGAGAGAAAGTGGAGATGGATTGGCCACACCCTTAGAAAAGATGCCAACAACAGAGCTAGACAGGCCTTAGTGTGGAACCCCCCAGGGCACAAGACGCAGAGGAAAACTTAAAAAAAAACAAACTTGGCGACGCAGTATACTAATTGAACCCGAGAGGTTAGAAAAAATAGCTGGTAATCCATTAAACAACTAGCTAGAACCATGGTTTCATGAAGTTTGATTCGTTTAGTTTGACTTTTTTTTCTGTGTATATTTCTTTCTTTCTTTCTTCCTAAATTTTTCTGTCTTTTTTCTTTTTAGGCATAGAACCTCTACATTGTAATCTTGCTTTTAGCGACTTTGTTTTGTAAATCAAAGTAGGTGGCTCTAGCTAAATGTAGTCAACCTCAGTCTTTTGGTCTATGTATAGCGCATGGGACTTTTAACCACAAATTTGCAGGATTTGACCACGAAGCCGGTGAAGAGCTGGAAATATCAAATACTTGTTAATCGATCTATATGGTCCTACGTAATCAATTTTAACAATATATTTATTATTATAATAATAATTTCATTTATATAGCGCTGTTAACAAACATAAGTGACAAAACAGACTTAAACACAAGAGTTGAAATGACATTATATTCTATACTATATGTGGACCTATTGACACTACAACATATCATTTTACTTTCAGATTTCTTTATTAGTTTTATGGTGGTCAGTCTTATTCTAATTGTCATTTTCATGACACTTTACTATTACATAAGAAGAACGCAGATTGGGGAATTCTTCAAAAATGTATTTATAGCAATCAGGTAGAGCAATACGTAGAGATTTTTTACTTCTATTTTTGTACAAACATCAAATCAAATGTAATACTTATATTTAATCCAATTTCTGTGCACTTATATATTTAACTTTTAAATTATACAGTAAGCAGAAAGCATTAATGTTTCAAAGTTTTATTTACAACTCCTGTCAGACGTTTTGTATTTTGTTGTTCAGTTTCCCACTTTTGGGACAGATCTTCACAATGATGTTAAGTTTATTGAGCCGAAGATATTTATTGCAAAGAAAGATCAAAGAAGCGGACAAAGAGTTACCTTTGAATGTTGACAACAGGTAAAGATGTAGTGAAGCATTTAAGCATGTATTGGGCGAAAATAATGTTGTGCTTTATATGATTTAGTAGAAAACATGAGGCTCTTTACTTGCGGTAAATCCCACATCCAACCACATGAAGTGAATTTCTATGTCCTCTACATCTAACAACATGAAGTTTGAATAGTGAAGGCAGAAAGACAGTGTGACGTTCTGTCTATATCGTACACACGCCGAGGATTGTACTATCAATGACTTGGTAAATTCATATGAAATGAAGACAGAACTATTTCTGTATTTTCTCCAACAAACTTTAAAAATGTTTAAACTTTCTTGAACAAAACAGTTTCTCAATCTCCATGTTGAATATAAATGAAACTTTACTTATATAAACGACTTCTATTCATTTCATATCAAATATTACTTCACTTTATAAACTCACTAATAGACTTCTAGTATCATTTCTTAACAAAAGAAGAGTAAACTACGGACCATCGCTCTATAAAAACTACTACTATGCGAGGACCTCGACTAACTCCCTTTCCCTTAATTTATACTTTTTCAATCGTATCTTCCAGAAGCATTCTCTGATAACTATTTTAGTAACTTTGATCTTCTGGAAGATTTTTGTTCCCTTAACCTCTTTCATTGATTGGCTATTTAAAATTAGCTTGTTTACGCTGGACAGCGCACTGACTTGACCTGGCTTCTAGAACTATCGAAAAGGTCATACTAAACTCGTTACAGACAGTTAGTACACTTTTAAGAGTAACTAGTTGTTTGTTGTGTTTATTATTTTGTTGTTTTCACTTAATATTGAATATCTAAAAACAATTAGGAATAGATCAAATGAGCTGCTTAAAGTGTGTCTTGTATGCATAGAATTTCAAGCTTAGAGCGCTATGGACAAATGTATTTGTGTACCAATTGGCGGGGTGGGAGTATCTGGGAGAAGCATTTCCATGGATGCAAGCAACGGAACCCCATTTTGCCTGCAAATAGGGGGGGGGGGGTCGACAACCCCAAAAAACCTGCAAGCATGATGCTTATATATATATATTCAGGGTTAGTATCACTTTTCCATGACAAAATTTAGAAGATTTTAAGAGGTTTTCTTTTAAAGGATGAACTATATGATATTACATATATTATGTGTGTCCGTGTCCCGTTCGTGGTTCGTTTGTGTCATAGTCATAGATACTAAGAGTCATGGTGGGCATTTGAGGTAATTAAATTTTTTATTCTTGTATTAACTGAACTTAAATCCTCCTCATAAACAGAACCTGTAATGTAGGGCCTATACATGTTTAATTCACATTTGCTTACTAAATAATGGCTTTTTATGTGAGAGGGGGGGATTAGACCTATTTGAGTTTTTTTTTCCAAGCAGAATTTCTTTTTTAACTAGATCTGTGTAGTTACCCTTGCTTTAACGACAAATAACTTGTATTTTATAGACATTTCACAGCTGTATGCAAAATATTTTCATTAAATCTACAGTAGATCTAGACACTTGATCTAAGTATTCTAAGTCACTAAAATTCACTATCTTTTCACTGCTATAGCCGGCGATCTTGCATCCATGAGCATTTCTGCGCTGCCTGTATGTGCTCAGTAAACAGAAGTCTGCTGAGTCATTGTAAATTTGTATTGCGATTGAAAATAATGAATTGCTTATGCCGTAGTCTTAATTATACGAAAGTAATTTATGATTGTTAAAAGATCAAAAAAACATTTTCTTGTCTTCTATTTGCAGAAAACTGTATGAAGTGCTGAGTTATTTCTATTTTTACCTGAGCATGACAAGAGGTATATTCTCCTGCTTGAGTAGATTCATTCTTTCTGCAGCGTTTGGATTTTTCTCTCTCGGCAGACTTGATAAGTCAATCTACTCCAGAGATCTACAGAAATTTGATGGAGGTACATGTCCATATCCGGGCATCATATTTATTCTAAATATAGGATGTGTGGGATGTGCGGTCTAGAGACTAAGTACGCTTGAACTTGGCTTGGCTACCTGGTCAGGGGGCTCGAGGTTTGACACCCTACTGGACCAGAGTTGTATTTACTGAGCGCCTAAAGGCAGCACGGAAAACCTCCTCCCGGATATCCTTTCAACCACAAGTGAGATTTGACTATAGCGCTCTGAGCATGCTACAAGCATCAAAGTAGCGATATATAAAAGTAATAAATTACATAATTTCTTTTCAATGCATCGTCAGAACATTCTTCTTTTTTTTAAATTACATAATTTCTTTTCAATGCATCGTCAGAATATTCTTCTTTTTTATCTCTTCTTATAGGCAACACTGCGTATAAATTAACAGGGCCTGGTTAACAGGGCGCAGTGCCTCTCTGTTCTTGCATGTTGTTCCACATTTTGTAAATTGAGTTATGAAATATCTTCTACTATTAAGCACGAAAGCCGATCTGTGGCTAATGGGTATATACATCTTTTTAACAATGTAGTGTGTTTTTGTATTACATTCTCAGCCTACGGCACTTACCTTGCTATGCTGCAAGTCGACAACGCACACAATAATCCTTCAGTGAGACTATTCACACATCTTTTGTGGAGTGGAGTTTTGGTAACAAGGTTACGCAAGTCTGGTGGGAATGATGTGGAGATAGCGAAATTGATTGCCACATTGAAGTGAGAAATTGTAAAAGTTTGAATGTAATTGTTAAAAACGATCAAAGTCTACACGTGATACGATTTTATGCATATGTTTTTATTATAAATACACCTAGAATTATCATGATTTTACCTATTAATCTTGAAATATTTATATATATATATATATATATATATCTATATATATATATATATCGTAGAATGACGAAAATATAAATTCTAATTAATGTGTTTATGTATCATTTACACAATTTATAACAAAAAAAAACAATATTTGATCTAATTTTAGCCACAGATCAACTGCTTCTTATTCTGTCAGAAGAAATGGTAAGACAATTTTAAATTCAAATTATGCATAGATATTAGTTTAAAACAACCATTGAATATAGTTAGTGACTGGGTAAATATACTTAACTTCTGCATTCTTCTTTATCTCTATATATCAAATTTAATCATTGTAATTGCGCATATCCATAATCTCTTGTTTTTTAATAAGCCAATCTTTCTGGTTACATTCATTATCAATAGACTTACCTTTGTAAAACATTTTTATTATATCCGAAAACTGGTAATTGTTTTGTTGCTTGCTTCTCTATCAAAGGTTTGATACAATCAACAAGTTATATATTTTCGCAATGCTGATTAAGTCAGCTTTTAGTGAGTTAAAGTAACTTTTTGTTGTTTTTATTCTTTTCTCTATTTCTTACTATTGGTTTAACTTCTTTTCATTTTCTATAGCCGCCCACGCTTGTCCTTTGAGTCACTTAATATAAATGTATCCTTCTATCTCGAAAGACAATAGTTAAACCCAGTGCTAGTTTTTTATTGAATCAAGTCAGAATCTGCTGTGACTCAAAAAGCTGCAAAATACTCAGAGCGCCTATGGTCCGATTTCATTTGTGGACCAGTGGGGAAGAGGGGGTATCTGGGAGAGGGTTTTCCATGCTGCCTTAAGGCGCTCAGTAAACACAACTCTGCTCGAACCTCGAGCCCTCTTCATAGGTAGCCTAGCCAAGCGTACTTAGCCTATAGACCACTCTTCCCAAATTGTCACGACACTGTATTTTATTAGTTGTTCCTTTACTAGACAGTGAAGAAATGGTTATTTCCCAAAGATATTACATGAAATGTTGAGTCAATCATTTGAAGCAACATCCCAGTATCATCCTGACATGTCATGAAAAGCCACAGAAAGTAATAAAAGGAAACGATAACTATGTTGTGTTCTATCTTTAATAGGTTCTTTCCCTTGAATTCTTTATTGTGTTTTTAAATTAAACACGTTTTTCGTGTTTCGTTTCCTTGCAGCCAGTGGACCAGACATTTTCACTGTCTCTGACAGGGTTGATTGCAAGTCCAAGCAGGCAAGAACTCGTTGGTTCCTGGCACAGACTTTAATCCACAATCCAAAACTTAGATGTGAGAGACGAAAGGGGGACTATCTGTCCCATGCCAACTTTGAGGAAATACAACTCCACATTATGGACGCCAACCATCATTTTGACTACAACACCCTAGCATAACAAAGATCGATGTATTGAAGGGCTTACGTCTACTTATAAATACACCAGCTTATTGACGTGTTAGGTCATTGAGAACTACGCTTAATTAACTCTTTCTCTCCTAATTGACGATGCCAACGTTGATTTTAACCCATTAAACTAAATGGACTTTTGGATTTATAAGCTTCAATTTGTGTTGTGTAAAAAGAGCATCCATTCTCCTTTAATTATATACCAAATATAACATTTTCTGACAACAAACAAAAAAAAAGCTACTGAAGTTTAATCAGAACAGTAAAGTGAAATACAAAGGAGTATAATAAATAATACTACCGAAACGAGGAAAATAATACGTAGAGAAAGAGTTAATCAAAGCAGTGATGGACTGACCAGTTGGGAAATGTTGTAAATTTCAAGGTTTGTCACCTCATTGCCCTCTACCGAATATGCAATATAAAATATTAGAAACACATCCAAAGAATATTCTTCACAAATTTGCAATGTGACAAAGGCAAAGCTATTCTCTCTCTCTCTCTTTTATTTTCTCTGAACAACTGGGTCTATCGATTCATTCTATATGTAGCATGTTCCAGATTTATTAGAAATCTCGTCTGTAACAACAACAAAATGGTGGAAACGAAGGTCAACATCTACTATAGCGACATCCGCCTCAAATCTTTCTCGTAAGGGAGTCCCAAAAAAAAATAAGACTATTAGAAAGTTTTATTTTTTAGATCATCTCAGTTTCAAAATAGATTTAGTCTCCAGACTCAGAAGGTCACTTACACAATTTAAGAAAAGAATTATCCTCCATACTCAGAATGACCCAAAATTGACGGAAACCTTGGACAACTGTTAGTGAATTGTTTGTACTTTTAAATTATCAAAGACAAAAAAAAAATAAACTGTAATTCTTTGTTATTGTGTTATTGGCTATTTTTCTTATAATATAGATACTGTTATCATTTTCAAGTTTAAAAGGTGAAATAATTAATTGCGAATTTGAGTCTCTTACTTACGAATAAATATTGATAGAAAAAATCTCAGTGTTTGTTGCTGTTATTGTTGTTTGAATAAACATCAATATCAGGTGGCCGAGCCTTGCTCGGTTAAATAATTTATACTAAGAAAGGTTATATACTACTGCTACTGGTGCTACAGCCCATGGAAGGATATGGCCTGCTTTTACACATCCCTCCATTCAGATATCTCCTGGGCTTTCATCACCACGCCCTAACGGTAACCCCATTTTTTTTACTGAGGTTTATAGTTAAATCAAAAGTGGCTGCAGCGTACGCAAACTCGTTGACCGCTAGCTAGATATCTTGTTCAGTGTGAGCAAGTCAGGAGTAGAGCAGCTGTGTAATCACCATTTCCTTTGTTTTGGTACGGGACATTAGACACTGAAGCATGAATGCATGGTCATAATTTTACCAGCAAAATAATAATTATATTAAGGCTTGACATCAAATCCGAAGATTAATGAGAAATGCAGTATTTCCCGTGGCTACGCAGCCCCAGATTTGACTTACATATTTTGCCACATCCAGGGCAAGCATAACCATTGTCCTCCGGTGGTCGATTAAGATTTTCTTTTCGCGTCTGCGTCTGTCCTCGGCAGCAAATTTTCTGTTGGGTCTTTGTATAGAGGGAATTCTTTAAGTCCGACAGTTACGCTTGACAGAGCAGTATCCTGTATGGGAGACGAATCTCAGACAAACTCATGGCAAAGGCGGTCTTTTTTTTTTTTGGTGAGCTAATAAAGTGGT
Source organism: Biomphalaria straminea (assembly GCA_021533235.1). NCBI lineage: Eukaryota > Metazoa > Mollusca > Gastropoda > Planorbidae > Biomphalaria > Biomphalaria straminea. The sequence goes on from JADKLZ010000003.1 coordinate 51,039,857, forward strand.
CGGCGTAACACCGAAATGCTTAAAAGACCAGCTTAGGCGCCAACTGGCCTTAGCTGACAATTGACATAGAATAGAGCACCTGGTTGCATGCGGCCTCAGAACGAGACAGCTGGAGATCACCAGCAAAAAAAAAATAACAAAGTAAACGGTATCTACACCGCCCTACGCAATTTAGGTGTAAACAATTTATTAAGTTCTTAAAACGCAATAACTAATCATACATTGGTACATTTAATTTTATATCAGGTGGCCGAGCCTTGCTCGGTTAAATAAATGCCCTGCCCAGCCTGACTGTCGGACAATAAAAAGTTCATACCGGCTTTTGCCATCCATCCATCCCAGTGGTGCTATAGCCCGTGGTCTGCTTTTAGTTTTACACATCCCTTCATTCATATCTCTAAACGCGTTCTTGTTTGCAAAGAAGTACACTATAGTAAGCCTAGTGACGTAAGCAGCGTTTTTCCCGTTTACGTCATGGAAAACTTTCATTCATAAATTTTCCATTTCATTCATAAAACCTTCAAACCAAAATTAAATTGAGACATTTTCATATCGAAATAACGGTCGAACTCGAGTTTTCCCGATGTGGCCAATGAGTTCAGAATTTTTTTCTCACTAATACGCACATACCTTGAAATTTTAAAGAAAATCGTTAGAGCCGTTTTCGAAATAAAATTTATATATATATATATATAAATAAATATATATATATATATACAAGAATTGCTCGCTTAATAGTATAGGATAATAGCTAACGCGCTCTTACTGGAGCAGACAACTCTGTCGTTTGTTCAAAACAAGAAAAAAGGGGGAGGAAGAATATATCACGGAGTTGGCAGAAGATTTGAAACCATAACAGTCAGTACTAGTCTATAGTATAACAATAAGTGTAAGTGATGAATATTCAGTAACAGTGTATAGACAATCTCATCAACTTTTAATTATGTTTTCTTCCTTTTCTATCGATTATAAGTAACATGCTACATTTAAAATGAATCGATAGAACCAGTTGTTCAGAGAAAAGAGAAGAGAGAGAGAGAATAGAGAGAAAGAAGAGAGGCAGACAGACAAGATAGAAGCAATGAGAAAAGACAAGAGAAAGTCAAGAGATGAGAAAGGAAACGAGAGAGAGAGAAAATTAATTAAAAGAGAGAGAGATATAAAGGTGAAAAAGAAATGAGATAGGAGAGAGAGAGAAGAGTGAAATGGAGAAGTGAGAGAAGAAAGATAAAAGTGAATGATAGAAAAGAGAGAAGAGATAAAGAAGAGTGAAATATAGAAGAAAGAGAAGATAATGAAGGGAATTAGGGAATAGAGAAACGAAATGAGAAAGAGAGAGAGAAGTGAAAAATAGAAAAGAGAGAGAGAATAGATAGACAGAAAAAAAATAGAAGAGGGAAGAAGAGAAAGAGAGAACGAAGAATGAGAGAGAGAGAGACTGGGATAAATAAGATAGAAAACGCTATAACAGGGATATTGTGTCATGAAGACGACCTCTCCCATTCTTTACATCGTTTGTTATCGTAGGACCTTAGACTCTTAAGAAGTGTCTTGGCTCTCAAGTACTTTAATTCTCCCCACCCCACTTTCAACTTTGGCTTTCCTGATAAGGTAAATCTGATATCTAATAGGCTGTGGTAAAAATAAATATTCCTGGAAGCCGACCAATCGTACAAATCTTGCTACAAAGGGAATGTAGAATGAACGAATCACATAATCTTTTGAATTTGAATAGCGCTAAACATTTTGGCCATTTCTTGCATTTCTCTACACTTGAATCAATAAATAGAAATACATATGGACCAGTGGCGTCATTGTATAAATATCTATATATTATTTCTCAAAGTAAGAGGTCAAACGTGCAACAACATGCAACAACAAGTAAAGAGGTCATTTCTATTTTTAGCTCCATTAATAATTTTTTTAACGCATTCGCTTTACTTATTTTATAATGCGAAAAATTAGAACCATATTTAAAACTTGAATTATTTATGTATTTAATAGTCAAAGAGAAAAGTTTTCTAGAGCGTAAATTGTTTATAATTCTTTTAAAATAAATCCATTAACTTGCAAAAGACATTTAATACGAGTATTTGTGGACAATTGTGGTGGGAAAAAAAAATCATTAGCAAGGTTAGAGAGACAAGTGGAGTTTTGTTCTTCGACTTTTTAAAAATTATATTTTATCTTTTCAGTCTGTAGTGTGCTATTGTGTTTGTAATTGAAGATTGTGTTCAACCATATGCCAAAGACTTATTTCCCTTACAGCTTGATGGTTAACAGCGTTATAAATGACTATATTTTGTTAAAAATGTGTTTGATTTCTTTTAAAGCAATAGCTTAACAGACAAATAATTATAGGGATGTTAAATCGACAGGATGGCGCGGGGAATCTGTTGTAAGTAGGCTAATAAAATGGCTTAATTTAATAATTTTTACACTTTAAATTAGAGCGGGTCCTATAAAAATGCGTGTCCTATGAAATGCGGGCCCCACTGCGGTCGCCGGCCCTGGTAAATAGCGGCGTATGCTATGCCGCCGGTCAACTAGTAGTATATAATTACGTAAGTTATTTGAAAGTTCAATAACTATGAAATGAGTGTCTAAAATTTTAAAATTCAGCTGTTTATTAGAATTTATCTACAATTCACTGGGTTTGCGTAGTCATGTGAAACTATGCACACCCTAATCTTTGAAATCGAAGACATTGTCAGTAATCTTTGAAATCGAAGACATTGTCAGTAATCTTTAGTTCAATTTTTGCTACTATCCAACCATAAGTAAATTACAGCTTTTTCTGGATTTCAAACTTTAAAATCTTATCATTAACTTCATCAACCTGAATTCTTTAACGATCTTATATTTAATAAAATTCCACTCAGTGAAAATGTAATTTGTTTATTTGTCTCAAAATGTTTTAAATTTAATTTTAAAAAATCATTTTCCATATGAAACGTTTCAAGGCTTTGTTAAATAATTTTAAAATATTTTTTTTAATGTCTATATATTAGCATATGAATCTTTCACTGTCAAATTTTTTTTCTTTAAGAATAAATCTTACTCGCTTTAGATCCTTTCTCAGACAAGGCATTTCTGTTTGAATGTCGCCTTTTGAAAAATTATCATATACGCCAATATTTTAAAACTTACATCTATAATACCCACATTGCTCCAAATGTATCTGCTACATCCATGATGCCCAAATTACGGCCCGCGGGTCAGATCCGGACCACGACGTGCTTCCATCCGGCCCACCGAAACATCGACACAAAATATAGAAAATCCCCCTCCCTCCCACCACGAAAAAGGTTGAAAGTGTATCTTTACTTACGAGGAAAATTTAACGGATTTTTACTTTTGTATAGAACACGATACTATGCTAGCCAACATGTTTGTTGGTATAAGTGTAACTGTTTTTAAATAACAAGAACAACAAAATAGAAACAGAACTTACGCCATTTTTTGAAGCGTAAAGAGAAAATTGAAATATCCCATTCATTCAATGTAAGTACTAGATCCTCGGGTTTGAAATAAAATAATTTCAGGTTAATTTCATTAAGTTTTTGTATCTTTTCCATCCTGTGGCCCGCGATACTAGTGTTGGAAATTAAAATGGTCCGCAGATTGAATTAGGTTTGTAAAATGTTTGTAAAATGTTTTACATGTTTCGGAAATTCCTTCAGAGTTGAAGATAGTAATTTCCTAGTCCAAACCTCCCGCAGGACGACGGGGGATGGGAGCGGGCAGGGTTTGAACCCGGGACCATCGGTAAATCGATACGACAGTCCAGCGTGCAAACCGCTCGACCAGGCAGCCATCAGTGTGCTACATCAATGATTGCCTCCAGTGGTAGTTGAAGATCGGAGTTGAAAAAAAAAAAGACAAATGCACATAAGAATACATCTCTTTTTCTCTTCTAAAATAGTGAGTCCGACATCTTGTGATTGCTCGACTGACATTTTCTTGTTGTTTTTAATTTTTCTTTCTTCTAGATCGCAACACTTTTGTTAGAAGAGTGTTTCTTTTTATAACACTTTGCACTAACATGTAATGCTTTTGTTTAACAAAAGGTTTAATTATTCACCACATTGTTTGGCCTTCTAGTACACCTCCCGTCTGGCACCCCTTTAAAATTCCAGAAGTTGAAGCTGCTGTTTCCTATCTTTGAGCTCCACATAGTAACTCAGCTCAAACATTTCAAGACATTTTTAGGATATTAAGTTAATCTCGTTCGTCTTTTTTTTGTCTCCCTTAAAATTTTATTACTTATGAATCTGATCAGTGTGTGCTATGTCAGGTGTGTTGTTAAACAAAATACAGTCATTCGACTCTAGGATCTTTTACATCGTTTGCTAAAACATTTTAATTAAAATTTTTAGCATTACAAATATACTTCCAGCTATGTGTTTAACTACTAAACATTTCGATCATCTCATGGAAAGTTTTCATTAAATAAAGACTCAATGTTAATATAGTCACAAAATGTCAAATATTCTGCTGTTATAGATACAGTCTGTGCAATTTATCCTTCCATTGTTTTGTTTTTCTTTACATCAACCATAGCAACAACTTCCTTGTCAAATGTATTTGTAGCTGGATGCTCTTGTTTTCCGATGTTCCAATCCAGATGAATTCTTTACACATCTTTTCATACTCTAATAACGGACTTAATTTCAACCACACATTAAATTAAGTTACATATTTCTATTTCATTTCAATACAATTAGTTGAAAATAGTCGACGATAAAAGAAAACAGGTTTTTGCTATTAAGTGAATAAATCATTCTCATTAGGAAGCATCAGAACAATTCTTGAAATTAGCCAAAAAAATGTATTCCCTAAAATATTCACGCATATCATTCATTCGGCTGACTCATTGTAACAATTCCATCACCTTGGCTAGAGCTTCTTTTACAGAAAAAGGAAATAAAATTATTATCTCCAGAAATTTAAATGGCCACTTATTTACCATCCAATTCTACAAAATTTACATGTGAGATTTCAACAATATTTTACGCCTGAAGAATGTCTTCTTTTGTTAAACAGTTTTTTGTTTTTTTTAAGATCATTAGGATTTATTACCTATTACCCTTCATTTGTTAAACAGTAATTATTGTTTGGTATCCGGATATTATGGTATTAGCTACAAATTCAGTAGATTTGATTATACATCTGAAAAGTTTCACGTTTTCTTGGTGATATTAATTATGATATAACATTTTAAAGATTTCATATTGGATAGAATTTCATTAAAAAAGAATTTAGTCAAGATAAAAAAAAGTAGATACATCAATTTATTAATTGTGAACAGCATATTTAAATATTTACCCACTGTTTTTTTTTTAAATTGTCAATTATTCACAAAGATTTTATTTTTTTTTCTTGGTTGTCATCCCTAATGGGTGTCAAAGGTTGCAAATCGCACCCCTCCCCCATATCCTCCTAGTGACGCCACTGATATGGACCACATGCATTCTGTCATGGTTACTGAAGTCTGTGACAATTTTCTTTATTTGTTATTTGTAAGAACACCCGTACAAAATTGAGGCAATGAGGAAGTGAATAAAATATGAATAGAACTCAAAGAAAAACATGTATTTCCTGTCACTTATCAGTTCGACCCTTACGTTGGAGTCTCTCTGAGGCAAACATTTAGATCGCTTACAAGGGCACGATTGACAGTTGGATGTAAGATTTGTCTTCAGAACAAAACATAACGTGAGTACACGTGACCTAAATGTTTGATTGTTTAGAAATGAATGTCGCCTGATTCGTGACAGTTTCTTTTTTGTGGATGTCGAATTTTATTTTCTTAAATATCAAATGTACACACTCATCTTAATTTAAAAAAAAATATTTTAAAAAGTTTAAAGTACAAATTATTTTTAAGATCATTTATGAAATGTTAGCTCATTTACATATGTCCTTCAGGTCGATTTGCATAAGGTCTGCAAGCTGATATGAATATGATTCGCAAGTCGATTTGCATTTATTATGCAAATTGATTTGAATATGTGTATATTGCATGACGATCTGTATATAGATCTATTCTGCTGATGTGTATATATCTTCAAGTAATTCACATGTATTTTTAAAACTGTTTTGCATACAGTCTCAAAGATGAGATTAAAGAAATAGAGAAAAAAGATACAAATATTTTTTTTAAAATAAGGACATTTAAACCTGGTCTCGTATGACTGTTGCAATGCGAAAGCAATTGAATATCGCCAATATTCCAAACATTAACAAGACTATTCTGTAACCTCATACCAACATAATTTTATAATATTTAGTTAACGCGAAGCTATTGATTTTTTTTAAATTACATCTAAGACTATAGTTTGGAATCGTTAGGCTTATTTAGGTTTAAAAAAAATGATTTGATACTATACAATGAAAACCAGCAATAAAAAATTTGTATTAGGCCTACGTCTTTTGCAAAACTTCAATTTAGTTAATATAACTTTTTATATGGATAATCGTACTATTCAAGAAAGACGGTGTATCTCTAAATATGGAGCTCAAAATGCCAAAAACAGACATATCATATTTTATCATTAAGATATTAACATATCTATTCTGAATTTGACTTACTTCTCTATCTTAGATTTACAGACAGTATGGCGCTCCCAGAGAAATATATCATAAACTATGTGATGTTAATCCCAGCGGTAAGGAAAAAAAAAGACTTATCTAAGACAATGTCATTACCATAGACATAAATAAGTATAGACTGGCCAATAAAATATTTTTATGAAGGGAACATTTGTGATTTCCAAATTAGTGTACTATACTATGCAGCATGAGCAGTATAAAAGTTAAGTATTCATATCTATTTCTGCCATAACCTATATAAGTATTGCAATATTTTCACTATTGTGTTGTTTTTTTTTTATCTCTTAGCGTGACTGTAAGGTCAATTAATCATAATGTTTATTTTTTGTTCTGAAACTGTTTTTTTTTAATTTTAGCTTATTTGGACATTCAGCTGAAAAAATCCCTAGTTTCACTAATTCAAAGTTAAGGACTGAATCCTTTACTTCTTTTTTCCAGTGTATATTTATTTATGCTATCTATGCCATTTTGTGAATGAAAATAGTGCGGATTTGGATACACCATTTTTCTTTCACACCATGCTGCGTGAATAAGGAGGAAGTGTAGTTTTGTTTAATCTTTAAGACTAAAGATCGTGCAACTTGTCAAATTTTGGAAATCCGAATACAATTGATATACATTTTTTCAAGTTACATAAAGTTACTTCCTATTTCCAGTCTATTCTTATTTATGTCTATGGTCATTACCATATCCTTTTGCATACATTTTATAGATCTTTATAAACTCTCTAAACTGGTATATCTTGTTGGGAACTATGATGTATTATTCGTTTAAAATTGGCGTAGTATTATTTAAAATGTATGCTTTGAAAACATCACAAAAAAAACCTGAATGGTTTTTTAGATTATAATCCTTATTCTTTGTAGATGAGTTGACAGTTTAAAATATAAACAGTCGCCTTGTATCAGAAGGAACAATTTAAATGAAACAAAAATCTGTCACGTTTTTTTTCCTCAGTAAAATAAATTAGTCGACAGAAGGGCTCTTTAACACTTGAATTAAAATGTTTTAAATTATTAAGAAAATATTATTCTGTTCGAATTCATTAGTTCGCCACAGCACAATGCATCAGCCTTGGCCTAGCCTTACTTCTTTTTTGTTCATTCCAATTGTTAAAATACCTTTAGCTTTAGCGTTGTCGCCTTAGACCTTCCCTATCCTGATTACCTGGTGCTATCTGCTGTCATGGTTGGTTGATTTCTTGGTATCCAAACCAAATGTACTCTTTGATAGGACACAGCGTGGCTAAGTACCATGTGTGTCAGTGGCGTACTTAGCGTCGGCTTACCACTTCTTCCCCAATGATGTTATTGCCCTATGTAACCTACACACACACAAAAACACACACACACACACACACACACATATATATATATATATACAGTCTGTAGATGAGAAGATCAGAGAAGAACAAGCAGGATTCCGAAGACGCAGATCTTGTGCAGAGCAGATCTTCGTTCTATGAAATATCATAGAACATAGAACAAAGTTTTGAGTACCAACAACGGCTAGCGATCAGTTTCGTAGACTTTAAGAAAGCATTTGATAGTGTCCACCGACAATCACTATGGAAAATAGCTAGAGAATACGGCATCCCAGAAAAATTCGTCCAGATCCTACGACACCTATACAGTCAGTCTAGTTGCTGCATCAAAACAAGAGGAACAACAGAGTTTTTTAGCATCGAGTCAAGTGTGAGACAGGGGTGCATCTTATCTCCCTTCCTTTTCCTTCTAGCCATCGACTACATAATGAGGAAAGCAATGAACCAGACTGCCTTTGGTATTCCATGGTGTGAACAAAATCGAATGACGAACTTGGACTTCGCCAATGACGTTGCACTACTCGGGGCTACAAATGAAAGTATACAAGAAATGACGGTAGATAGAGAGGCACCCATAATTGGCCTCCGCATAAACTTGGTTAAGACAAACATTTTGCGGGTGGGATATAAGGCAAAGGGTGCCCCTGTCAGACTTGGCGAGTCAAGGCTTGAAGAGTTGGACAAGTTCACTTATCTTGGCTGCATCATAACAAATGATGGGGATGCATACCATGATGTAGTGTGCCGAGTAGGAAAGGCAGGGAGCATTTTCCAAAGCTGCAGCCTATTTGGACAAGCCAAGCCATTGGACTCAAGATAAAAATACACCTTCTCAACATAATCGTCATTCCAACTGCAATATATGCATGTGAGACATGGAAGTCATCTGTCAAAATTGAGAAAAGACTAAATGTGGTTCAACAAAAATGGCTTTGAGGCGGATTCTGAGAGTCAGTTACACAGATCTCAAAGTTACACGAGTCTCAAACAGAGAAATCCTATGCCGAACTGGAAGTCGAACACTTAGTGAAGTTGTGACAGAACGTCGCATGAGGTTTGCGGGACATGTTCTACGACAAAATGAACTACGCATACCAAGAATTGCGATGACATGGAGGCCAATATGAGGAAAACGCAAACTGGGACGTTCTCGTATAACTTGGCGTCATACCTTCATGAAGGACCTCAAAACAGTGGACACCAGATGGGAGGAGGCTTCAGACATTGCCAATGACAGATCTTTATGGAGACAGCTTGCCGCCTAATGTGCCTAACGGCACTGAGATGAACTCCAAATGAAAAACAGGGCAGGGAGACCTCAGGTCTCCCGTAGTGCCCTGGAAATGAACTCCGCTGTGTGGCGTAGTGCCTCATAGCTTCCATACAAAGTGAGTTGCTCACCGGATACGTCTCCCCGCAGCTCGAGGAGCTGCGGACACTCTTGCAAGACGTGCACCACCGTTTCTTCTGAATCCCCGCAGTGTCGGCAACGGGCATCAAAGTTTGGCCGGAACCGGGCAAAATACGCACCTATGGGACAGTGTCCCGTACGCCACTGTGCAATTGTAGTCTGTTCCGACCGTTTTAGCCTCCACCACGGGTCTCCTCGACCTGGGTGACGCATGTGCTGCCAGACTCCCCTGGCATTTTTGGACTCATCCCAGGATTTCAACCATCGTTCATGTACCCACTCTCGGATTTGGGTCGCCTAACGGCACTCACTCTGTCTATCTGGTAAAAAGTTTGTACAAGTTAATTCTACCACACCCAATCTCGAATCAAGCTGAAATTTTGCACAATTATCCGTATCACAAGCCAACACATGAATAGGAAAAAATAAGCAATTAGTTAATGAACTATTGGTAATTATTATTTTGTTTTGTATCTCGGACAAGGGAAAGAAAGTTATACTTAACTGATAAGGTGGTATAAGTTGAATTAATCCCCTTTATTGTTTATAGAAAGAAAAGTGTAAAAAAAAAAACAACCTATAAAACCTATTTCCTAAGCAGCTCACTGGCACAGTGGTAACTGTATTGGCTTGAGGAGGCTGAGGAGATCTCAGCCCTCGAGTTCCGATCGCTCACTTTTTTTAAAAAATACATTTGAAAATCGCTGACCCTGATACCCCCATTTCTCTCCCCCCACCCTTATACAACTAGTCCAGACAAGTCATAGGAGCATAGCGTATTGAGAAAGCTAAAAGCGAAAACAATCGGTAAAAAAAATATTACTAATCGTACAAATTTATGCTCAGTAGTCTATATCTATACATGACTTTTTAATATAAGCTTTGTTATTTATTATATATATATAATAATAATAATAATAATATGGCTCCTTCTGTCTCGGGAGACAATGGATGCGCCGAGGTGAGTCACTGGCTTTGGTTACGTCTTGAGACGGGGCAGAATCTGGAGTGGCTGATCAAGCCAATTCTGGATCTGCATAGTTTGCCACAGTTCGTGCATTTATATTCCTCAGTTTTAGGGCTGGCTGACAGCAGGGAAGCTTTCTTTTTCATTCTCTTGGCCGAAGCAGCTTCATTTCTTTTGCATTCAGCAAAGTTCGTGCCAGCACGCACAGTCTGTCTCCATGCTGTTCGGTCTTGGGCTATCTCCTCCCACATGCTTTGGTCGATGCCCGTTGCCTTCATGTCTCGCTTGCAGACATCTCTGTAAGTTAATCTTGGGCGGCCCTTAGGTCTGGCTCCCTCTGCTAGCTCAGCGTATAGGATGTCTTTCGGGATTCTTCCATCTGGCATGCGCGTGACATGACCCAGCCAGCGTAGTCTTCTCTGTTGAAGGAGAGCATAGATGCTGTGCATGTTGGCTCGTGTCAAAACGTCCTGGTTGGTGACACGATCCCTCCAGGAGATGCACATTATGCGTCGCAGGCAACGTAGGTGGAAGCCATTTAATCTGTGTTCTTGACGCATGTAGGTTGCCCAACTCTCACTGCCATAGAGGAGTGTGCTTAGGACGCAGGCATTGTAGACAAGGATTTTTGTTGCCGTGGTCAATTTGGTGTTTTCCCACACACGCTTAGAGAGTTTTGCCATTGCTGCAGATGCCTTCCCTATTCTTTTTGTAAGCTCATTGTCTAAGTCAAGGTTGCTGGCTATCGTTGTTCCCAAGTATGTGAACTCTTGCACCACCGTAAGTGTGTGATTTCCGATGTAAATCACTGGTGTTTCTGAAACATCTTGTGCCAGGATTTCAGTCTTGGAGAGACTAATTGTAAGTCCAAACTCCTGACAAGCAACTGCCAGTGCATTCACAAGCCTCTGCAATCCTTCTTGTGAATGAGATATGAGTGCGGCATCGTCGGCAAACAGCAGTTCTCTAATCAAGATACGCCGTCTCTTTGTTTTGGCTTTAAGGCGTGCTAGGTTAAAAAGCTTTCCGTCAGATCTACTGTGGATATATACTCCCTCTTCCAGGGATTTGAAAGCGCTGGTGAGTACAACCGAAAAGAAGATGCCGAATAGTGTTGGAGCCAGAACACATCCTTGTTTTACTCCGCTCTTGATGGAGAATGGCCTAGAGGCGGAACTGTCAAATTGTACGGTGCCCTGCATATTTTCATGGAAAGCTGACACTAGTTTCCGTAGCTTGTTTGGACAGCCGATTCTCTCTAATACAGCAAACAAGCCGGTTCTGCTGACAAGATCAAACGCCTTGGTCAAGTCAATAAAGGCTATAAAGAGGGGCTGCCTTTGTTCTCTGCTTTTCTCCTGTAGCTGCCGCAGGGAGAAGATCATATCTGTTGTGGATCTACCAGCTCTGAAGCCACACTGCGATTCTGGGTAAACTCGTTCTGCCAAGATCTGCAGCCGCTTCAGTATTACTCTGGCATAAGCCTTCCCAACTATGCTAAGGAGTGAGATGCCTCTATAACTGTTACAGTCGGTGCGGTCGCCCTTATTTTTGTAAATTGTGACAATGTTGGCATCCTTCAATTCTTGGGGGACCATTCCTTGCTCCCAGCACAAACTTAGCAGATCATGGAGTGGCTTGATTAGGGCATGCTTCCCAGCCTGAATGACTTCAGCAGGAATACCATCTCCTCCGGGTGCTTTCCCGTGTGCAAGCATGTCAATGGCTGTGCTCAGTTCTTTTACAGAGGGTGTTTCGTCTAATTCGCACAAAACTGGAAGTGGTGGGAAGTTAGATAAAGCAGTTGGCGAGATGACATTTTCAATCTGATAAAGTTCTGCATAGTGCTCCACCCAACGCTCCATTTGCAGTGCACGATCACTAATGATTGAGCCATCTTTTGACTTAAGTGGGGCACACTTGCTGGTGTGAGGTCCAAAGGCTTTTTTCATGCCCTCGTAGAGTCCTCTGATGTTACCACAGTCGGCACAGGATTGGATGTTTTCACATAGGTCCTGCCAATATTTATTTGCGCACTGTCTTGCTATTCGTTGGGCATCGTTTCGAGTAGATCTGAGTGCTTGTAAGTTGCCAGGGGTGGGCTCCTTCTTGTATTTTAGCATGGCTGCTCTCTTGTTTCTGGTGGCAGTTTCCATTTCTTGCAGACTTGCTTCAAACCAGTCTTCATTTTTCTTTGTTTTGTTGCCAAAGACCAGTGATGATGTTTGGTACATAGTATCACGTATGAGCGTCCAGGTTTTTTCTACCTCAGTCACTGAAAAGTTTTTGAAAGCTTCCTCTAATTTCTTTGTAAATTCGAAGCTAAGATCAGCATTCTTTGTGTTTGCAGTATTCAGGCGTGCTTTACTTTTTCCCTGTGATGAGTGAATCTTAGTAGGCCGTAGTCTTGTCCGGCAGGACACTAAAGTGTGATCAGTATCACAGTCCGCACTTTGAAAGCTACGTGTCAGCAGTATGTTTCCAATGTCTCTTTTCCGTGTCAGTATCATATCCAGCTGGTGCCAGTGTCCAGACCTAGGATGCCTCCATGAGACACAGTGCTGTGGTTTTGTCCTGAAATATGTGTTCGTAATGCAGAGCTTATGATATGCGCAGAATTCAAGAAGTCTTTGCCCGTTCTCGTTCATCCTGCCTATTCCAAAAAGCCCAAGGCAGTTGGTGCCAAATGTAATGCGTTGCGTTCCTTTGGATCACATCAGCAAGGTCGAGAGAGGGATCATGACGCATGGGCCACCCATGACCCCTTTATCTGAGGCCCAGGAATGCGCCCCGGAGAGGACACTCTGGTGCTGCTGCAAAGTGGCTAAAAAAACACGGGAGACAACAGTTACGGGTTATAAGTCCAACTTGATTGGCGTAATGTATGGACGCCACGGGTTGTCTCTGACGGTGGGAGAGGTCTTCGTGCCTCACTGATCAGCTACCGCCCGCCTCAACCTGGGCAGCCCCCAGACAGTTGGGTGCTGATCCGCCACAGCCTGCCTGCTCTAATGGGTGCTTAGAGCTTAGTATAAAACGACAAGTAGGCTGTAAACTTGCACCAAGCAACAAAAGAAGAAAAATGAAAAAGAAAAGTCCTATTATGCGACTAGCGACATGGAACGTCAGGACAATGTGTCCTGGTCTTACAGATGACCTACGGCAGGTCGACGATGCAAGGAAGACGGCAGTCATTAACAACGAGCTGAAAAGACTAGGCATTGACATTGCGGCTCTCCAAGAAACCCGATTGGCCGAAGACGGCATGCTCCGTGAAGCTGATTACACTTTCTTTTGGAAAGGAAAAGCACAGGAAGAGACGCGAATGCATGGTGTGGGCTTTGCTGTCAAGAACAGTCTACTTCCAACAATTGTACCTCCAGTTGGTGGCTCGGAAAGGCTACTAAGCATAAGTATGATGACTACATCTGGAAAAGCCACTCTAATTAGTGCCTATGCCCCTACACTATGTTCCCCCCAAGAGGACAAAGACAAGTTCTACGAAGACCTAAAGGAAGCCATTGAGACTATTCCTCAAAAAGATCACATTTTCATTCTAGGTGACTTCAATGCAAGAGTAGGCGCAGACCACACTACCTGGCCAGACTGCCAGGTATATATATATACTTTTTATCATTCTTGTTATTATTTTCTGTTTTGTTACCGATCTGTCCTCTTGTCTGTAAAACTAGTACTCATTAGATATAAGAACTATAGTTTATGTTATAGAAAAAAAAACGTGGGTGTAGCATTAGGGGTCCCCCCACCCTGAAAAAATATCCTGGCTACGCCCATGAAACAAACAGTATTTATGGCTTTCTTTCAGCTCTCCATTATCTTATTTCTATCATTTCTGGAGAAAAGAAAATGTCGCCAAAACAAATGTAATCAGCGTCCTTCGTTAATTATGTAAGTATGTAAGCATGTAAACCTCTTTTTTTTTTACCAATTGTTACTAAATGATAGTGTCGATTTTGAAGAGCTTCATGTAGCGTTTGCATAAATCAGTATGGTTTAAATTAAATATTTAGATCACAGACCTGCAAAAAAGTATTGGTAAGGATTTAAATGATGTCTAAATTGTAGTCTAGTTCTAAACTAGAAATAAAATCTAGAAAAAATATCTCAGAGCGCTAGAATGAATGCAACTAAAAATAATGAAATAGATTGATTTATTTCAAATTTATTGATACTATTTTATTATTAGATTCTGCGGTATATTTTAATACACCTATTGCCTTATCGCATGTCTCATACATAGAACTTAATAGAGCAGAACCCATTATATAGAAATGTGAGCAGTACCTATCTAAATATATTCTCCGTCTTTACTTTCGTAACTTCAATGTGTGAAATTTGCGTCAAATCGCAATAGACAAATATATGCCAAGGTCCCATCACAAGGTCACCAGGGCTCGCAAAGACCTTTCTTATGGGAGCAGTATCAGGAAGAAGAAGAAGAAGAGGAAGGCAGAAGAAGACAACATCAAAGAATAGACAGTCCTGTCAGTGAATGAAATTCTAGCCAAGGCAAAGGACAGAGAGGAATGGAGGAAGACGGTCGACAGATCTTGTGTGGTGTCCCAACGGTTCAACAGACTAAGAGATGGGTGAAGTGAAGGTGAAGAGTAGGTTTTTTTTTACTGCAGCAGCATTGCCCATTTTTCTACCTGTGTATTCTGACAATGTTTTGATTGTTTTTCGTTTCAGTCCATTTCCTTCACTAGACAGCTATGAGAATCGTGTAGCGTATGTTGTCGCCTTTGGAACCACCCTCAATACCACTGTGTTAACAATATTTCTAGTTCAAGGTTTAGGATTTCAAATGCCAATTTATTTGAAAGGTAAAAGAACATGAGCAGTCTAGGAATACGTAGGAACCCCTGGTGGGCTTGGCCTCTGGCCTCTCAAAAATGTAGAATCAAGGCGGGCCTCAAGGAGCCGCGTCTCGCAAAAACGTATGTGGTTAAATGACCCTCTTGTAGATGTGAATCGCCGGACAGAGGGATAGGAGATGATCTAATCTCTTATTCCTGTCCTCTGGGTAAAATCCTTCACTTTGGCCAAGGGTCATATTATGACACAAGCTCGACTCTTAACTGAGAGTCACTAAAGAGAACATGAAAACCTTTTAAACTAGATCTTGTCAGTTGTAACAGTATTGATGACACTGGCTGATATTCTATCTTACCTAAGTGACCCATGGGGTGACCACTCAGACTTATTGATAGCATGATTAGTCACAGCGTCTGGTTGTTTATATTTCAATGAGGATTGTGTTCAGGGCCGGATTTAAGGGAGAGCAGACAGGGCTACTGTCCAGGTGACATCACAAGAAGAGAGAACAACAAGAGAGAAAAAAAATCCATATTTCGACCGGTCAGCAACTTAAAATCTTACTGTTGGCAACGCTGTCGTGGCTAAAAAGTGTCCGCTTATAGTGTATACGTATTATTCTCCAGATATACTACATCCCGAAAGCCTACACATTTACATTTCGTTACTGAAATGTTCATATTAATTTTTTTTAACGAAGGACAATTTAATGTAATTTAAAAACGTTCTCGTACTTTTGTAATAAGGTAAGCTTTTAGATATTCATTTTTTATTAACAAGTGAATTTTTTTTTGTTTTTGAAAAAAATGTAGAGGCCTCCACAAAAAATATGGTCCTGAATGTGTTAGGTGCATGTAGAAGGATCTATATAAAGGCTTCTAGTTTTATTTGCTTTTAGTTGCTTAACAATTTGTTAAGAGTTGTTTTTTTTTTTTTTTTGTTTTTGTAATTGAGTTGCTATTTGGCGATAGTATCAAATTGAAAACAAAACTGTTACAAAGGTAAAAATTAATATATTTCATGATACAAATACAATCCCTTTGATTTAATCCTTATTCCATTTACTCGTTAGTTCGAATATATATATATATATCAGATTTAGTTTATTTGTTTAAAAAAGATTTCGGCAATGAAGAATGGTAAGGAGATATTTGTACCTTTATTTAAAAAAAGGACTTTTCGTTTTATAACGCACACATTCTGTTACTCTATTGTTCTCAGCCATTGATGTATTATTTCAAGCCTTGTTGGTCTGTGTTCTCTTTTTCCCGTATTTCGCTTGTATCAGCACGAGCTACAGGGCAGCTGGTGCTATCATCAACATAATTTATTGCTTAACTTGGTAAGTAGCCTACTTAGAACATAATTAAATAGAACTAGTCGACCGGCGGCGTAGCATACGCCACTATTTTGCAGGGCCAACCTTAGGCTACTGCAACCTATGCGACCGCAGTGGGCCCCGTACTTTTATAGGACCCGCGCTAATTTTAGTTGTATAAATTATTAAATTAAAACATTTAATAGCTTACAACAGATATCCCGCAGCCTCCTATAGATCTAGATTTAATAGGAGGTCCTGGAAATCTCCTGAAATTGCAAAATATGCAAAAATTATTAAAATCTTTTGAAAACTCATAAAAATGTTCTGAAATATATAGATCTAGACGAAAATGTCTTTAAATGCTTTTTTTTTTTTTTTTTTTTTTGGCCTCTTCAATTACCTAAGATAACTCCCTCCGTCCGACTTGCGAAAATAAAAAAGTGATTTTTGCATTGTGTCCAAACTTTTGAGCGTGCTCTGTCGCCTCGATAGTTACTACATAGTAGATTACGGGGGG
>JADKLZ010000003.1:51066660-51101192 GCA_021533235.1 Biomphalaria straminea
GGGAGAGGCTTGAACTCGAGACCCTAATGATAGTCACATGGCCTGGCAGTCACCTGATCTGAATTCAATGATACACTATACACATTGTCTTATAATATGTATGGCACAGTAAAATCACCGCGTGTATGGTTTCTTTTATCACCAATATTTTTTTTTACTATACTTCAACACATTTAATTACATAATCTGCGGTGCGATATAAAAAAAAATAATTAAGCATAAAAAAACATTTTTAAATACTTGTCCAGGTGTGGGCAAATCAAGTTCCACCAGCGCGTTCTTTGCGTTCCGCGAACACCTAGAGAAATTAAATGTGTCCACATATTTTATATATTTTTATATATAAATATTTTTCTGAAAGTTAAGATCATTTCTTGACTGTGCAATTTGGAAGAATTCAAAACGTCAAGAATTTGGGAACAGTTTTCAATGCTTTTAGTTTATCATTTAGATCAGTGATTCCCAAAGTGGTCCATATGGACCCCCAGGGGTCCACGAGGACTTCCAGGGGTCCACGAAAGTGAAAAAAAGAATTTGGGGTCCCTGCCATCCAAATGGGGGTCCACGAGAGTGGATCTCATTTAGGAAGGAATTGAGTTTACTATAAATATCACATTAATGGAATCACCTATTATATCATACAATTATACATTATTTATACTTTTTTATAGCTAGGACATTAAATATTTCATAAATAATTGGAATGAAAAACATATTTTAAATTTTAACACCTCATTTAAATAGCTCAATTTTGGTCTAGAGATAACTTATATTTAATATGGCTGAATCTAAATATAAAATTAGACGGTGGTGTTAATTTTCAATTTTTTTTCTTCTTTCCTCGTCGAACTTATAGTGCCTATATATATGTGTCTTTTATTTACCATTTGATGTAATGACACCATGAAACCACATAAGCTGGAGGATCGTTGGAGACAAAGCCACCCTGATAAGATTTGAAAAACTATTGAACACTCCATGATAAAGTTGAGAAAAGATCTACAATTGACAAAATATTTTCTTTCAAATTTTAAGGAAAATATAATGGTTTGCTGTGTCTTAAAATATATTGCATATTATGAAAATGGCATACAATTGGCGAAAAAAAAAGAATGATTTAGCCAGCCGCTGAAGTTTTTAAAACTACTTTGTACACAAACCTGCATCTGATATTTGCTAAGAATTCTTCTAAGCAACAAATAGTTCAAAGGTCTATACATAAAGAAATTCACCACAAAATTTCGTTTTGTGAAAACTGATAATTGACAATAAAGTCGAACACATTTGATGTTTTGTATAGGAATCGTTCGAAGAAAAAGCAAACCCTGTAACTATTATATCAGTAGCAACAAATGGAGCAGTAGTAGATCTTCATTGCAGGAATGTCTTCAATTTGTTATCAACGCAGTTATGAGAAACTAAATAGCCTACGCAATTACTTGCTCAAATGTGAAGAGAAAATGACAAGAACATTCATCAGTTGAATCACAAAGCACCAGGAGAGGACCAAATTACAGCAGAACTATTTCTCAGCACAAAGGAGTGCATGATGTATGTGTGAAAAATTGTTTTATTTAATTTAATAACTATATTTGCATAGTGTAGTTTTGTCAAGCTATAACTTTAACAAAAAGAAATGTAGACTGTACAGCCTTAAGTATTTGAATTTCATTACTTCCTTGTCAAACAAGAGAGTGTTAATGTGCCATTTTTTTATGATGCAGTGCTCCTATTTCTTCTCCGTGGTTCTAATAGAGCTCATTAGTTATAATGATCTTAATTTTTAAATTATTCTTCTCCATTGGGCCGTTCAATAAGTATTCCAGCTCCTTCGTTTGTGGAGGCTTTCTGAGAACAATCCATGAAAACTCTGTTAGGGCAATGGTATTGTTGAAGAGTTCACTAAATTCTTTAGCTGTGTTGGAATATAGCTAAATATTTCTTTCTTCTAATGTAAGTCTTTGCAAACAACATATTTCTGCAAACAATATATTTCTCTATACAACTGGCCGAGTCAACCTTGATTGGTAATGATGTTTTTGTATTCAAATTATTATGGCTCAAGAAATCCACGAAAAGTAGCTCTTTGTGAGACCTTTTACTAAAACAACAAATCTCAATATGAAAAATAATCTTAGTAGCAATGGAAGTCGAGCTTGCAAACCTTTAAAAACAAAAAAAGTTTCCAATGTGTTTAGTGATAGTAAACGATACATATTAACTATACGTAATGGGTTTAAATTTCAATTTTGTTAATAAATTTGTTTTAACTCTTTCCCTCCTAACTGACGATACCATCGTTGATTTCACTAGAATGTGGTAAAAAAATTACAGAGAGAAAGAGTTAAAAGAAATGCATTTAACTTAAAATGTAGTTTTAAATTACTTTTTCACTCCTCGTGTCACTGGTTGGAAATTATTTAAATGTGTAATTTGAAATTGATGAATTTTCAAAAATTCAATATAACTTTAACAGGGGGTCCACGGAAAACCTGAAAACATGTCAAGGGGTCCACGAGACAAAAAAGTTTGGGAACAACTGATTTAGATGTTAGAGCAAAAGGAGATTCAACTCTGAAGGGCATACAGCTTGAGTTGCTTGACTTGCAAAAATTTATGTCCTGAAAGAGTAGTTCAAGTCAGTTCATCAGCTAGAATATTATGGATGCAAGAAGCTGCATTTCCACATTTTAAAAACTTTGTAGCTAAACTTTTGACATAGCTTGGGTCCACATGCATTTGCAAACATTTTCTTGTTTGAAAATAAACAATTGTAAGAACAGGGACAGATGATATGTAACGATAAACAAAATAAGAAGTCATTAGTCAAATAAGTTTAAAAAGTTGATAACTTTTATTGTAACGCAGGCGGCGTTGTCTGGGGGCTGTAAACATGCTGGGAATACCTGTTTGTGCAAGGATTTCAGTAATGGACACTTTTTCTTTCCATGTGATTTTCAAGATCCTACGAAGCGCAAATGGAATGAGTTTAGTTTTCTCTCTTGCTTTGCGTAGGTGGTCCATGATTCACTGCCATACAGTAGTGCACTCATAACTCATAACGAATGCCTTGTAGACTTCCATGTTGGTCACTGTAGTGAGTTTCTGGTTTTCCCAAATTCTAGCGAATGTCGAGGCAGCCTTCCCAATGCGTTTTTTATCTCCTCATCAAGAGAAAGGTCATCTTGAATTGTGGATCCCAGATAGCAGAATTCATTTACGGCATCCAGCTTGTTATCGTCAATGAGAATGGAGGGTGGTGCTGTAGCAGGGGGTTCCATATTTGTTTTCTTCGTGCTAATAGTTAAACCATATTCTTTGCAGGCCTGAGAGAAGCTGGACATTAGTAACTGAAGTTCCTCTTGTGAGTGTGCCACTAGCGCTGCGTCGTCCGCGAAGAGCATATCTCTTCTTAGGGTTGTTAAGGTTTTAGTTTTGGCTCTCAGTCTAGCATACTTACATATACATACATACACATACATACATACATACATATATGCATTAATCATACTTACATACGTACATATAGATACATACATTCATATTCCAATATTTCATATTGTTACAACTCCAGTTGGGGACTGAATGGTTAATGTGTGAGACCCACTGGCACTCAGACTTTATGCGCGTCACACAGGTCAACCAACTACTGTACCTAGTGTGACCTGTGCTCTGCGCATGACCCAAGCTTGGACTAGAATGTGTGTGTTTTGTTACAGAGAGAGACAGATGTAGTCCAGTCCAGATAGAGACAGTTAGGACTGGTGTTAAGAAGAAGGTTTTGAAAATGTAGCATGTACGCGCTGTATTAGATGTTCTGTTGTGTTAGTTAGGCAGTTGTATTGTTTAAGCATTTGTAGATAGTGGAGCCAATTGTGTCGTATTGGCTGTGGTGTTGTATTTGTTAATAAACCGCCACTGTGTATTGAAGCTCTTGTTGTTAAGTTCTTGAGTTAGATGTGTTGTGTTGTTGCCAAGCAGTGTGAGCAGAAGGCCTGAGAAGTGAAGTTCGTAACAATATTTTCAAGATATACATATATAGGCTATATATATATATATATATATATATATATATATATATATATATATTTGAGGCCTCTCATACCTAAAACAAATTTCTATGCGGCCTTCCATACCAAATAGGTTGCCCACCTTAGCAAACTTTCTCAGTAACATTACCTAAAAAGGTAAACTACAATACCGTTCTTTCAGAATGACTTCCCTTCCATTGCACTATGGTCCACTTTGATGCTTGCAATCAACTGTGACCTCGATTCCGACCACGTGATATCGATATCGTTATTTATAACTCTTGTTTTTTTTTTGTTTTTTTTTCTTATCGTCTTCGATTCTTCTCCCTGTTGTTTCCATAAAAGGCATGGACATAAAACACAACATTGTATATAAAGATTGAACGGTTTGTTCATGTCACTTAACAGTCCAAGAAATCGGATATTAACTTTAACAGTCCCGGGTTACAAAAAAAGTAAGTCTAGCTACACCTATCGACATGTACACATTTTTTTTTTTTGTAGGTAAATGAAAATCTACTAAGATAAAGTTTAACCTACCTTACGTAGCTAAGTGGGGAAAAGAAAATGATCGAATATCTTCATATTAACGATTTGTATTCTGTGAGCTTGCCCGTTAATTGCAATGTTAGTGTTTTAAAGACAATGTAGCTGGTAAGGTTTTGGAAGAATTCTAAAGCTATTGACACAAGATTTGTATTAACTTGTCTTAGTAATTAATGTTCTGATGTCCTTTGATTCATACAAAATTTTGTAAAACAAAGTGTTTTTACATTTAGCATTATTATAATAAAGTCCTGTATAGACTTCAACAGATTTATAGCTGTAAGAATAGCAGAAACTTAGGAGCTTATTCCTATAAATTCTGTATCTAAAAATGTTTTGTAGTTTTATTTTTTCTTCGTGCTTTTTTGTTTTGTCAGAATCAAACTTATGATGTCCTCCTGTGCTATTTTTTTTTCCTTACAGTGTCCATTTCATTTCAATTTAAGTTTTTGAATGAGGTTAGATAACTAGGAACAGAAAGTAAAAAAAAAAAAAAACAGTAAATAGCTGAGTTATTTCCCTTTTCAGACAACAGTTTATGATGGAGCTAAAAGAAGACTGGCAGAACTGTGATGATGTGCTCAAAGGTAACCAACTCATGCTGGAGCACCAGTACGCCTGTGACATACACTTTCTGCTGGGGGAGGCCGGCGTACGACAAGGGGCCCACAAGTTTGTCCTCATCAGCAGGAGCCCCGTGTTCGACGCCATGTTGAAAATGACAATGAAATTGCAAGGATCAGAAGGGGATGAGGTCGACATCCCAGTGCCTGACATTGATCACGGAACATTTCTACTGTTTCTGAGGTTAGCATTTCGTTGAAGAGTTTATTATTTATAGACAAAGTATTAATAAAGTATTTTTAAAGTACCCAATAATGTTTAGTTGGTCTAAATGTTGCACAGTTGAGGTATTAATAGTTCTATTCTATGTGTTGGATTCTTCGTGTCTACTCCAACCCTTTCATCCCCCCCCACTTCCCAGGTCGATGAATATGGAACGCTAGAAAGAAAAATTGTTGTAGTGTCTGGACCATTGTTTCTTCCATTTGGTGAAATGTCGAAAAGTTATTTATAGTCTCCTGGTCATGAGCCATCCATGAAGCGCATTGGTGCTATCTGTGCTATAGGAATGTAACTTATTTGTTGATTTAGGTTAATACAGGATGATTTGCGTATTTTACAGTCTTAAATTTTATTTTGTTTTTTATTTCATTTTGGGCCCCTATTCATTTCACCTAGGGCATCCCTATTCGCTTTGCCTATGGCTTCCAATTACCTAAGGCCAACCCTTCACGTACGAATCTGACTTGTTACAGATCTTGTTCACGCATAAGATGAAAAAATACTTAAATAGAATCCCATCAGATAACGGCTTTGTATCAGATATGGTAAAATATTTAACTCACAACTGGGTTCGCGAAGTAATCTGAAACAATGCACTCATTTTTAAATTTCGGAATTGAAGACATCTTCTTAAACTTAACCATTAATTTTTAGAAATGCGCACAAGTGCGCACATGTTATAATGTGTACCTTAGATAATAATGTTGCACTCTGACCACTAATGTACCCGTGTACTTTCATTGCCAGGTATTTGTACTACGGTTTTTGTGATTTAACCCCGGACAATGTAATCAACATTCTGTACTGCGCCAAGAAGTATGCCTGTACTGGGCTGGTCAAGAAATGTCTGGACTACGCTGAGGATCTAGTGGACCCCAAAAATGCATGCGCTCTTCTTGAACAAGTACGACGATAGTCCTCACTGATGTACAGCTTGATCGCTTAGTTCAGCTTAATTATGTTTCTTTCGCTAAGTTCAGTTTAATTATTTTTCCTTCGCTAAGTTCAGTTTAATTATTTTTCCTTCGCTTAGTTCAGCTTAATTATGTTTCCTTCGCTTAGTTCAGTTTAATTATTTTTCCTTCGCTAAGTTCAGTTTAATTATGTTTCCTTCGCTTAGTTCAGTTGTATTATATCTTCTTGTTTATTAAAACTTTCCCTTGTTACGTTTCATACACATAAGCAGTTCTTTTTCTCAACTCTTCGACATCTAATCTCTGATTTATTGCATGGCGATGGATGAACAAAAGGAGGATCTAAAGCTACGGCTCGAGAGGATAGGAACTTCCTTACTTCTGGAAAGGAAAAAAAAACTCCGCTGTATAATTAAAATTTTACTAGTCTCACCTGTTTTTAAGAAAATGGGTTTTTGTTAAAATGAATTTTTGCTAAGGAAATAATTTCAGCAACCCTATTCCTGGTTTTGATCGTACAGACACAAACGTAAAGTTTTTCAACACCCCTCCAACCCGTGTTTTGTTAGTGTCGAATCCAATAGGAGATTTCATTTCCAGAAAACATTGATTGACTAACATGTTGTTTTGTTTAAGCTTCGACCTTCTGCAATATATTTTTCTTTGTACTTCTGCAGGCTCATTTCTTTGACGAAAAAGAGTTTGGCGACAAAATTTTGGCCGTTGTGCTGAGAAAATCCGAGGAAGTTCTCGTTCTTGACGATGTGGCTCAGCTGTGTGAGACCTGTTTGGGCAAGATCGTGGAAAGTGATAAACTTATGGCCAAAGTAAGTCGCTTCACTTTATATCAAGAGTTGTTGAAAGTTCGTTATAAGGGTTAACTCACTGATATATCGTACAACTCAGGTTCACTTGGTTTATTGTTTTTGTTTTCTCAGGAAGAAACTGTGTTCGCTGCTTGCAAAAAATGGGCCGAAGCTGAATGTGGTAGGCGTGGTCTAGCGGTGACAGATGCCAACTGTAGAATCATGCTTGGCAGCACTTTATATAAGGTAAATATTTTTTTAGAAACGTATTTAACATAATGGATATAAATAAATATTAACAACAATGCATCAACTTGGATTTCACACTTTGCCGGCAACATTGTGAAACTAGTTACTGGGAATAAAAGGCGTTTCAAGAGTTTAAGATTCATAGTCATAGTTATTACTTATTATAGCGAGCTTTTAAATCTTCTTCCTCTTCTTCTTTCTCTCTCTCTTTCTCGTTCTCTTTATCTCTCTCTCTCTCTTTTCACTCTTTCTTTTTTCTCTCTCTTTTCTCTCTCTCTCTTTCTTTCTCGATCTATTTTGCTCTCTCTTTCTTTCTCTCCCTCTCTCTTTCTCTCTCTCTCTTTCTCTCTTCCCACGTTTTAAACTAATACGGTGCTGTTATTCTCTCTAACAGATACGTTTTCCTCTGCTGTCACCGAAATTCTTTGTGAGCCAACTGGCTCAAAGCAGCTTGTTGTCCGATGAAGAAAAAGTGGACGTCATGGGCCAGTTTATTGTTCCTAAAAGGTCAGTAGAGAGAGCTAAAGAGTACTCCTTCGGGACTACCTCCTCTTGTCAAATTGCATTTCAAAGTAAAGACTGCTGGTACATTGACGTGAATTGATGCGTATGAAAAATAAAAACCTGCCTAGTGTGACCACTACCTTAGTTGGTGACTTAAAAGGTCACTAATTTAAAGCAGTGAACGATCATTCAGGTAGAAACCCTAATGTGAAACTAAATGGTATTTCTCCACAGAGCTTGTTCCTTCTTCAGCAAAGTCTTACGGACTGTACAGAGGCACCTGAAGTTCAATCGGTTCCAGGAAAGAAGTGAAGCAGCCTTCAACAACCGTTCCGGGAGTAACGCCATTTGTTTTCAGGTAATGCATTAATAAGGCATGAGTGTATTTTTTGGTATAATAACAAATATTTGCCGGAGATAAAGCATAATCATCCAAAAAATATGTGCATGTTTGCCCAACGTTATAACTCTGACGGTTGTTAATATTGTAGAGTCAACCGTTACCTAACACCATAAAAAACATTATTCCATGTTATATATTTGTCAAATAGAGATTTTCTTCAAATACAGGGCCAAATGAAATTATAGTCTGTTTCGGTTGTCGTTCCTATGTTTACATGTGCTTGTAACTCGTCCGTAAGAATATATTCACGAACTGCGTGTTGTGTCGTCATTCAGTTTATTAAAGTCATACTATGCAGATATGGTTTTCGATTGTTATCATTATGTTCATAACACAGGGTAATTCATAAACAACACACTCCTTGGTGGACCCGGTGTACAACGAACAACCGTCTTTTACTTTCCCCAACTAATGTCAGGTACTCATTAGATCTTGGTGGACTCACAGGCCTCCAAAGATTCTGAAATTAAAAATCACAGTCTTCACCAGGATTCGAACCCGAAACCCCTGGTTCGGAAGCCAAGCTTTACCGCTCAGCCGCCGCGCCTCCGTTACATAAGCGTAGGACAATTTAATAGTTGTCCCAAACTTCTATATTGCTCTGTCGGATAATTGAGAATATTGAAAATATAAACAAAGAATAAATTGCAATAGTGTGATTAACAGTTACAAAAAAAAATCCCCGATGGTTGTATAAGCAGGAACAAAACCAACACTTATAAGCCTATGCCTAATATTCAAACTAAATATATCGAAGCAACAATATCTTTATGATTTTACAGTAAATCCTATACTCTTAAGCGAGCAATTCTTGTATATATATATATATATTTATTTATTTATAAATTTTATTTCGAAAACGGCTCTAACGATTTTCTTTAAAATTTCAAGGTATGTGCGTATTAGTGAGAAAAAAAATCTGAACTCATTGGCCACATCGGGAAAACTCGAGTTCGACCGTTATTTCGATATGAAAATGTCTCAATTTAATTTTGGTCAGAATAATTTATGAATGAAATGGAAAATTTATGAATGAAAGTTTTCCATGACGTAAACGGGAAAAACGCTGCTTACGTCACTAGACTTACAATGCAAACAAGAACGAGTTGTAAAGTATCAATTGAAGTATCTTATTGAAGATTGATTTATTATAGAACTATGGAAGGAAAGTAATGAAATTAAATGTACCGATGTATGATTAGTTATTGCGTTTTAAGTGCTTAATAAATTGTTTACACTTTAATTGCGTAGAGCGGAGTAGATTTCCTCATTAATCTTCGGATTTGATGTCAAGCCTTATTATAATTATAATTTTGCTGGTAAAATTATGACCATGTGTTCATGTCCCGTACCAAAACAAAGGAAATGGTGATTACACAGCTGCTCTACTGCTCCTTACTTTCTCACACTGAACAAGATATCTAAACTTGGGGTTACCGTTAGGGCGTGGTGACGAAAGGCCCAGGAGATATATGAATGGAGGGATGTGTAAGAGCAGGCCATATCTTTCCATGGGCTGTAGCACCAGTAGCAGTAGTATATTACCTTTCTTAGTATAAATTATTTAACCGAGCAAGGCTCGGCCACCTGATATTATTATTTATACGCCTTTATTTTGCCTGTGATTTTATTCATTGTCTCACAAATATATCAGCAGTACTCTCCCTTTTTGATTACAATTAAAATTACTATTTTAGCTTTCAGAAGAAGGTAAGAAAAAAAAATAAAAAAAAACACAATCTTTTTAAAAAAAATGTATGAAGAATTTACTCTTTTATTATTTATTTCATATAGGTGAATCAGGACATAATTCTTGAAGGCTTCACCGTATACGGGCCTTGTAGAGGCTCAGAGCAAGAGCTACTGGTAGAAGGCCGCCTCATCGGTGCTGACGACGAGGCCTTGACCTCCGTGGAGGCGACGATCTTCACCAGCGGCAAGCAGGACATCTACGACGTGATGCTGGACCAACCAGTTCGACTGTACAGAAGTGTGAGCTACACACTGCTGGCGGACATCAAAGGCTCCCACACTTTCGCTGGACAGAAAGGCCGGCTGTCCGCGCTGTGCAACGACACTCTGTTTGCATTTTCTCACTCGGACAAATCTCTGACAGGAACTACAACAACCCATGGGCAACTTCCTGGGCTCATTTTCTCTCGATGAGATGAAGAGGTTATATCGAACATAGAGAGTCAAAGTGGAAAGAATAGCAACAACTAAACACAATTATTATGAAGATACATTTGCCTGCCTTTGAAATAGAAGAGAAGGGTGGAAAAAATATTAGTTAGTTTCTAATAGTTAATAAGATAAGATAAGATAACATAATTTTTATTTATCCAATCAAATGGAAATTCAGTTTGACTAAAATTGACAACCTCTGTACAAAAAAGGTGCCAATGTATAAACTTTTCTCCTGCATTATCTCATATGAAGCCTATTATCTAACACGCATGTAGTTTCCAAACGTGAGTCGGACATGGACCCCCTTCAAAACGGAAATTTGGCAGAATTAGGTTGGAATATGACGTGGTCAAGTATGAAACAGAAGATTTCGGTTCAGGCGGAAGAGAAACAGACAAAATGAGACCTTGAGATCTATGGGGCAGATGACGTAAAGGTCACATTTCTTTGGCCAGAGGTTATCGAGCAAGGTGTCATGTGGCCAGTACACCTTGAGTTTTCCAAATAAAAATCACGGTATTCACCGAGATTCGAACACAGGACCTCTCAGTTCTGAAACTAAGCATTTGACAAATCAGCCACCTCACCCCCATCCAGGTGGAATCTCTCCTCATTCATTGCTGCCTTGACGTCTTCATAAAATAACAAAAATAATTCTGATCCTGAGAACACTAGACCAACACAAATAATTGGTACAGGCCTATCTGTGATAGACATCGACCTGTGTTAATAAGAATAGCCTACATGCCTACATGAACTTTGTATAAAATCTGTTATTATTATCAATGTAAATTTTGAGTGAGTCTGGTATGCATGGACATTTTTTTTTTTATAGTTACAATGTTTTGTTTGGTGTAATGCAGAAATTGTAAGACAAATTTCCTCACGGACAATAAAGATTATTATTATTATTTGTTTTCACTCAAAAGTTTGCTAGTCAGGCATTCTCCTTTTTTTTTGTCATTATTGTTCTCGCACAAGTAAAAAAAAAATGTGTGTTTAACTTTGTGTGTCTATAAGTCTATAAGGTTGCAATTAATGTGTTAGGGTTATATACTCTACTAATACCACTAAATAGTGTTGTTCAGCCTAGAGTCAGGTGGTGGACCATTTGAGACGATGACATGCTAATAAATTGATCAAGACTTGAAATACTTTTGAACTCTTCAGAGCAGACCCACAGCACTAGAGTGTGACTAGAGGGTTCCAGAAGTTCTGACTGGGGGGAGGAGAGGGCAATTTTATTTTTAAATTAAACCAAACCCTACACCAGAATAACAAGGTTATGGGTGCTTTCAAGGAAAACTTCTTTATTTGGACAAACGGATGCTTGACTTAATGTGGCACCATGAGGAAATCACGAACGTTAACTGCAGAGCTAGAGAGGAGAATCCTAGCAATGGAATGGGATAGGTAAAGGAAGATCCTAGGTATCACTTACAAAGTACTTTCCTACAACCAGGGAAAAGAAGAAAAGGCAAACATAAAAAGCGATGGAAAGGCAACATAAAAGAATGGACTGGTTTGTTATTGCAGGAGATTCTATCCAAGGCATAAGAAGAATGGAGACAGTCAACAGATCGTGTGTCGTGCCCCAACAGATTAAGGGATAGGTGAAGATGATATGCGTGTGTAAGTTTCTGTATTTGTGTCTGTGCATGCAAAGAATAAAAGACGGAAATAATTTTTATTGCACCCCCCCCCCCTTTTTTTTTCCAAAGAAAAAAATTGTGGTTCCCCTCATTGATTCAACTTACATTTCAAAACCGACTCTTTTTATTTCTTCATTACATACACCAGTGTTGACCAACCTACGACTCGCAGGACACATCTGGTCCGTCGTGCGCGGTTGCGCCGAATGGCCCTTTTCAAATTTCTGCCCTTAGTGCACAATGATGCAGCAGAGCTCGGTTCCATGAACTAGAGGATATTTTTTTCCCGGCCAAAAAATATTTGACATCACCGTCTTAGAAGTTTGAATAGCTGGAGGAAAAGAAATGATAGTGGGAAGAAATGAAGAAATTCTTTACAATCCAGCCGATACATTGTAGCCTATATCATATGACGAGATTCCAATTCTAGGTCTACCTGTCTTCAAAATCATTAGGTTAAGTTTGATAATATATCGATAACTGTACGCGTGCAAATATTAGACTCCTTGTAATAAATATAGGCCTTATGTTGCTTTTTTAATCGCTCATTGTGTAGGCCCTAAAAAGATTAAGCCTACTAGTAGCACTATCTACGGATGTAGGCTATTACATTATTTCGAAAACTAGTAGCCTAGTGACATCCATTCGTTCCTTCTTGTGGCCCCACCGGCCCATTTTGGTACCGGCCCGACGGCATTTGCTCGAATGCCCATATAGCCAGTCCGCCCTTGGTGATGCTCATTAAAACATGTCCCGACATGACTAACATATAATTATTCGCATCAGAACTGGACACAACAGAATAAGATAACATGTTCTGGAAGCTAGAACTTTGGACCAGCAAACTTGCCATTGTGAAGAATCACCAGAGAATGCTGACCATGGCCTTCAAGGCTGCACACAGGGAACCAGCTATAGAATTATAGGGAGAACTGCCTTATCTAGAAACCACAGAGCGATTCATCTCAGATAAATGATTACTGGCCTGAAAGTTCTAACAAAAACATGAGAACAAAGAAGAATGTAGGCCTATGTGTGTGTGTGTGTGTGTGCGCGCGTACGCACTATACGCCACTATGCTGGGGTGCTCAGGCAGTACGTAATATAACTGTGATGTATGCTGGGATACACAGGCAGTACGTAATATAACTGTGATGTATGCTGGGATACACAGCCAGTACGTAATATAACTGTGCTGTATGCTGGGATACACAGGCAGTACGTAATATAACTGTGCTGTATGCTGGGATACACAGGCAGTACGTAATATAACTGTGCTGTATGCTGGGATACACAGGCAATACGTAATATAACTGCTGTATGCTGGGATACACAGGCAGTACGTAATATAACTGTGCTGTATGCTGGGATACACAGGTAGTACGTAATATGACTGTGCTGTATTCTAGCATAGGATAGGGAGACAGTGATAGGGAAAGTCTAGAAAAAACAACATCAACGAGTCAACACGATGAAAGCCTAGTGACGGCAGACAATTCGTTGTGGGGGAGCTGGCTGGTCATCAGAACAGACTTCTAGTGGCGCCCTAACGTCATAAGTCTGAAAGACACATGTTCATTGGAAGCAGGGGCGTCCTTAGCAGTGCGCGGGGCCCTGGGCGAGTGTCATGTGTGGGGCCCTGAGCCGAAAGGATAAACTATATATAACGTACCACATCACGCTAACCGGCTAATCCGTCTCTTACGCTGTAACAATAAAAAGACAGTATGTCTGCCTTAACGCTGTGGGCCTTCCTTTTTTTTTGTTACAAAACATAGAACATTGCGTAGCCATTGTTGGCTTATTATTAGCCGCGCTCAGTGCTACTGTGCTATACATATACTGTATTGTAATTGTTCTGCAAAAAGACAATTCTTTCAACTTAAAAAAGTTTTAAAATTACTCCCATGGCCATAGACTATTGGGGAAAAAAACGGAAGAAACCAATCCAAATATTTTATTTCGTATATTAACATCGACATCCAATCGGATTTTATTAGGAAAATGTGTGGTGATCAAGTTTGTGACAATAAAATCTCCGATCACGCGGGGCCCCCCTCAAGCGCCGGGCCTGGGGCGGCTGCCCCACTTGCCACCCCCTAAGGCCGCTACTGATTGGAAGAGAATGGACAGT
This sequence comes from Biomphalaria straminea, assembly GCA_021533235.1. Lineage (NCBI taxonomy): Eukaryota > Metazoa > Mollusca > Gastropoda > Planorbidae > Biomphalaria > Biomphalaria straminea. The sequence continues at coordinate 51,080,933 of JADKLZ010000003.1, forward strand.
AGGTTACAGATTGAACAAGACAACATTTTAAGTCACTGGTTAATATCCATGACTGAATGCATGACGCATATGACGTAATCATCTTATTTTTTAAGTAACGTCTGTATTATATAAGATAAGATAAGAAAAGACAACAATATTAGGTCGTGAGGAATGTCGTCTCGGGGTTCCTATTTGAGCCTTGCTCGCCGCCGTCCTGCGGGAGGTTTGGGCTAGGATGTAATAATTTTCAATGAACACCCGGAACATGTAAAACAATACATACAATGTCTCTGCTTCCATTTAGGAATTGTAGGCTACATTTAAGTAGGCCTACGGTGCTTACACATCTTCTAAAGAGTAAATAATTACGTTCAACGCGTATCTGCTAAGTCATTGTTTGATTGAAAGTCAGTTCGTTTCAAGATAGATCTTATAATACAGACGTTCCTCCAAAAGAACATGATTAAGTCCTAGTCATGCATATTAACCAATGACCTAAATTCTGCTAAGTCACTGGTTTTCATGACTAGCACAGGCAACCCATTCCATGTTCTAATAGCACTAGGGCTTTTAAACAGTTAAACAAGCATTAGTAACAAGAGTGTGTTGGGACCAAGTTATTATAGATCTAGATCTAATAGACTCTCCTAAAAATAAAAATAATATTAGACATCCCTATGCATTCTACTCTTCTGCTTTTAAAAATTAAAGTTAATATCTTATTTTTTTAATAAGAATTATTCCCCTTTCAATGATAAGCGCCCCCTCAGTTGTCAGCCATCATCAAAAAGTTGTTGTCATTTGTTTTTCCTTGTCAATGGCTTGAAATGATTTCTGGTTTAAATGTTTATGCTTAGATAATGAGATAAAGTCTAACTTGTTTCCTAATTTCAAGGATTCATGGAATATCGGACTATTGTTTATAACGCAGCAAGAGACGGAAAATTAGGCCGTCTACGTGTCTTCTTAGACCAACGATCCAGAGATGAAGTTTCCATGTTAATTCACTCAAAAACAAATGGTGCTACTCCACTTATTATGGCCGGTAGAAATGGACATCTTGATGTGGTCAAATATCTAGTAGAACATTGTAAAGCTGAAATTGAGCAAGTGGGCTCTGTGACTTTTGACGGAGAGACTATTGAAGGTGCTCCTCCGCTGTGGTGTGCAGCGGCAGCAGGGCACCTCAACATTGTAAAATATTTGGTGGAGCATGGGGCCAATGTCAATAAAACTACCTTTACCAATTCAACACCTCTGAGAGCAGCTTGTTTCGATGGGCATTTCGCTATAGTTAAATATCTAGTGGAACAAAAAGCTGACATTGAAATTGCCAATCGGCATGGTCATACCTGCCTAATGATATCATGTTATAAAAAGCATTTACAAATAGTTGAATATTTGCTGAAGCTCAAAGCTCAGGTCAATAGGAAAAGTATAAAAGGTTTGTTCATAGACTTCTGGGCATGTAGTAATGATGATGTCTACAGGGGAGGGAATAGAGATTTTTTTATGAACTGAATTTTGAGGGGGTGGGTTGTTACCCCATTACATACTCATATGTCATGTTGAATTTTATTTTCAAATGTTTCAGTCTAGATCCACAAAGTAGATTTACATGCAGTTTCTTCAGTAGTTATGTTTTTGTTAATCAATGAAATTTGATACTTATATTTATAAGCAATTAATAGTCATCTGTAACTACGGCTGACTATTAATAAGGGTTTCAATTGGCCAGCGCAATGACCAACCACCTTTACATTCCCTAAATAATGTCCATCTAAAGATGGACCCAAAATTCAGAATCCCAGCCTTCACTGACTTTGAACCTGAGACCTCTCAGTTTAGAAGCCATTAAACATTTAGATTTAATTTAAATATAATAAAGTTAAGCTTTGAAACAAAATGTGTTGCAATAGAAATAAAAAATTAATTTTACGACATGAATTCTGAACTTTTTATTTTTGTTCTCTATAATTAGATTTAATGTGTCTTTAAAAAAACTTAGTGTAATTTACTTATGATAGGAGGCTACATTTTGCAATCTGAAAGCTAGCCAAACTAATTTGCTTGCAATATAAGGTATATATAGTAATTATAATATAATATATGTGTATATATATATATATATATATATTTTTATAATTTTTTACACTATACATATATATATACCTAAATATTATTGAAAATATTAGTTTTATTAATCAGTCTTAACATGTATATTATAGGGTAAAATTTGATGCTTTTATGTGCATCATTTTAATTGTAAACTGTCTCTTAGGCAATATACAGTACTGTGCATTTTATAAATTTCTGCTAACCTTTAACAACACCAAATGAGCTCTTGAAACTGTCTTCAGGTCCTAGGTCTCTTTTTCCATCATGGTCTAGAATATTTTTATTTTTCCACACTTGTACTATGACTTGTTTTGTGTTTAAATTTAAAATTATATTCTTTAAAACAACTTTATTTTAAAAAGCAACTTTCCTTTTTTCTTTCAATCCTAAAAAGGAAAGAAAGGATTTTATAAAAATAACCTTATTGAATTTATAGGTAGTTTTAAAAAAATCCTATGCGTGCACTAGCTTTCCTTTTTAAAAAATTAAACTTACAACGGACAAAGTTTTAGAATTTTTTTAAACATTTTTATTTGTAAAGTTAAATTTATAATGTTTTCTATAACATTTGTAAAAAAAAAACAACTTATATTTCAATTTAATATCCTTGTTCTTCATAATTTTTAATATTGCATCTTCTATTTCAACTTCAAAGTTGTTAAGCGGGATGTGGTAGCTGCTAGGCTAGCAGACAGCTCAGTGATGATGCGCCGGGTTCTCACTGTGGCTTACAGGAGGCAAGGCTAACGAAAGCGCTCTCTATGGCGGTATTCGCTGATCTGCGACTGTGTGTGGCATGGTAGCTGAGTTTTAGAGAATTCATCTATCCAAGTCAAGACCCCCAGATAAATGTTGGTTTTGATAATATCTTTGTTCCCTTGAGTTGAAATAACTCCCTAAAAACTGAAATCAATTGGGAATGAGAATATTTTTGCTGCTAAAATCCTGACCACACAAAAGTCTTCTTTCACATGCCTTACAGTCATAATTGTCTTTTAAAATAAAAAGTATTCCATCCATCATTGCAATCTAAGGGGCAAATAAGTTTACTGTAAAGCCTATCTATTTCTGTGGCCAACAGTTAATGAGGTTGTCATGTGGCTATCACAATGACCAACTCTCTTTTACTTTAACCTAAATGTCAGGTACTCAGTGGAGTTGGTTAGACTCAGGGGCATCCTAAATATCCAATAGTTCCAATTCCTAATCTTCATCAGGATTCGAACTTGTAGACCAAACACTTCCTTACTTAGCCACCATCGCCTCCTCTCCAGATAAGAAACTACACAAAAAAAATAATTAGTTTATTAATAAGACACTTTTTTTTTTCTTTTATCTTTTAGTAATGCTGTTGTTTTTTTTCTGTAGGTAACACTGCTCTTCATGATTGTGCAGAGTCTGGCAGTCTGGAGATAATGAAGCTTTTACTGAAGCATGGTGCCGTCATGGTTAAAGACCACTACCAGATGACCCCACTTATGGCAGCCGCAGTAGCTGGCTTTCACCAGATTGTAGAGTACCTCATCTCTCGTGCTGAATGCTCTCGGTTAGAGAAAATTGAAGCTCTAGAGCTCTTGGGTGCAACATATATAGATAGGAAGCGAGATAATCTAGCAGCCCTGGAAGTCTGGCATAGAGCCTTAAAACTTCGGTTTGAAGATGGGCAAAAGCCTTTGCCTAAACCTAAGAATGTTAAACCTGTTGAAGCTTATGAATTTGCCGTTGAGGCTCATTCGAGCAGCATGCTAGATGAAATAGTGTCAGATCCAGATGAAATGAGGATGCAAGCTCTGTTGGTACGAGAGAGAATTCTAGGGCCTGCACATCCAGACACTTCATACTATATCCGTTATCGTGGGGCCCTATATGCGGACATGGGCAACTTCGACCGTTGTATTTCTCTGTGGATGTACGCATTAGAAATGCAGCAGAGTGCCCTGGAGCCGGTCAGCCCCATGACTCAATCCAGTTTCTTGTCTTTTGCTGAATTGTTTTCCTTCATGACCTCAGAGTGGAGAGGAAAGGACTTGTTTTCTTGTCTCAAGTTTCAGAACATTATGGCTGTTTTGCAGCGTGCAGTGGAAGAAGTACAACGAGCCATTGCTTGTGGAAAAACCCAGAAAACAGTCACAGGGGATGCAGAAAACCGAAACCTCTCTAACCTTAAAAGGCTGATGGTCATTGTGTTACATTTGCTGTGCCTAATGACCAGGCTAGAACTGTTATTGTCAGTGGACGATAAGCTAGATTTTAGAAAAATTGTGTACCGTTTAGTTCGTATGGCTCCGTTGGGTATAAAGAGGAGCACCCTCTTACATCTTGCATGCACGCGGGACACAACAGACGTTGGACGATATCCTATATGTAAATTTCCTAGTCTGGACGTTATCAACCTTCTTATCGAGGTTGGAGCAGACACAAATGCCCTGGATGAGGACGGCAACTCCCCACTTCATATCGCTGCTAAAGATATGCCGCTGGATCGGCAGGTGATCAAGGTGCTGGTGGAGAGTGGCAGCCACATAGATGCTTGCAACAACAGAGGCGACACAGCGCGGGAGCTGCTACAGACTGTACCGTTACATAGTATTGTCCCACCTCTCAAGTTCATGACCCTTCAATGTCTTGCAAGCAGGGAGATTGTCAAAAACAGAATTCCCTACAAAGGGGTCATCGGCCTGGAACTGGAGAAGACAGTAGAGTTGCACCTTTGTAAATTTGATACCATGAAATCTAAAATGGAAGAAAACCTGTGGCCTAGAGAACATGAAAAATGATAATTGTAGCTAATTTAGATCTATTTATTTTTAACTATGAAATGAAGAAAAAGTTATTATCTGTTTGACCTCACTACTTTGTTTTAATGCATTAGTTGCTCATGTAGATATGAGAAATTGATTTAGCTTAAACCGTTCTTATTTTGCAAGAAATATTTTTCTTTCTCATAATACAGGTTTTCATAATAAAATGTTAAGTATTACATTCATTTTGAATTTTTGTTTTGGTCTATTTTGTAAATGTGAGAAAAACTTCAGAAAGGTAGCTAGCATCTATATAAAACCTTCTTTTTTTTCGTCAGTTTAAAAAACAAAATATTTTGTTGAAAAATTATAGCTCTTGTTCTATTATTTTTTATTTTTTTTCCTGCTCTTCTTTTTAAATAATGTTAAACCAAAGTTTGCTAATATTAGCTTGCGCATGGTATGAGGCCAGACTAATAACTAGACTTTCAAAACTAAGAAATGTGATAAATGTACATTTTGTTCTCTCACTTAAACTGATTTTTTTTAGTACCGGTATTTGAACGCATGTGTTTGAGTGCATCTATATAGATTTAATTTTGTTTGTAATAGTTTTCTTAAATAATGCTTTGTTAAATATGCATGAAGTAGGTTTTTTTTTCACAATTTTTTGTTTTTATTTTACACATTGGCATCATAATAACCAATTTAATAGATATGTGTTGTTGTTGTTGTTTTTTAATATACCAGTACCGGTAATTTTGTTAGTTATTTAATATTAGACCTTTAAAAGTCTAAAATCTACAAAACTTTGTTCTGGAGACTTAAGCAAAGCTTCAGTTTACATGAAATGTCCACAACAGAATTGTCCAATTTATCTATTTCTAACAGATTTTAGTTAGACTCGCAGAACCGTTAGTGAATATTTAAAATGTGAAAGACCATAGTCTAATAAATAGCCCTGAAATAAATATATATATTTTACGCAAATTTTAATGTCCACTCCAGAATTTCTGTTTAATTTAATAGAATTAAAGCAAATTAACTGTACTTTTTGAAATTGTAGTTTTTCCTGATTCTCAGTTTTTCATGCCAGGTAACCTAAGGTACAAATGTTTTTCCCAGAATTGCTGGACATTGAACTTGTTTAAACAGAATCATCCATACATAAATACAAAAAGCAATAAGAATTTCAGTTTCAAGTAAATTAGTGTAAAAGGATAATGTGCCTGTCATCAGCTGTTTACAGTACTGGTAGTACTTGTCAGTTATTCTTTTGTCTAAATACTTTTCACAATACTGACAATATTGTTGGTGATGCTATTTGGGAATATAACTTCATATATTTATATATACATATAACATGTAGCCCATTCTCATATGTGGGCAAAAGTAATGTCTGATATATGAGGAAAACATTGAATGCACTAGTGAATTAAATGTAAACTTAACTTTAAGGTTTCATTTGTGGGTACACAAATCGGTCATACTAATTATTTTTTGTATCTGTCTTTAAGCCCCACCTTGTAAATAATTAATTATAATTAATTATTTACGCTGCCTGGTCGAGCGGTTCGCACACTGGACTGTCGTTTCGACTTACCCGGGTTCAAACCCTGCCCGCTCCCATCCCCCGTCGTTCTGCGGGAGGTTTGGACTAGGAAATAACTATCTTCAACTCTGAAGGAATTTCCGAAACATGTAAAACATTAAACAAACATTTACACACTCCCTATCATCCAAGACAGGTTTAAATTGTTAGAGTCTTAAGTTAATAACTTAGTAAATGTTTAAATGCTTGTTTTTTGTTTAAAAAGCCATAGATCTACATCATCTTTTATTTATTTACTTGGTAAAAAACAGACTGACATTTCATAGCTTTTCTTTTATAATTTAATCAAGCATTTTATCACTCATTGTATTACATTTTTGTATCATTTATTTATAATTAATTATTTCTTAATTTTGTAAATCCATATTGGTTTATAATGTTTTCAAATTTCTAGAGTATATTTTTATTTTGCTTTAAAGGCCATTCACAAAGTTAATTATGGTCATTTGCCCTTTCATAACAAAATCTCTCGCTAGTTCTTTATCATTTTTACTAACACAGCTTGAAAATGTAGTAAATTTTTTCATGAACTAGTTTTATTAAGTGGTTTTAACTTAATTTATTTATACTAAAAGTCTAAAAAATACAACAGCCTTATCCATAATATATTATTTAGCAATTACAAACAAAAAATTTTATGTAGCCATCAGTTGTCTTTCATGACATAGTTTGTTTGCCAAGGATGCAATACTTATAAAATGGAGCTATTTCAACATAGGAATGATTAGGAAATAGGGGAATTTTATTTTGTGTCAGCTGACATAGCAACAACCAGGTGTTAGAATATTTCTTACATTAAATCACAACAACTGTTGAATAATACTTTTCAATTCAAAAGATCTTTTGTTCAATATTTTAAAAATCAAATTAACCTTTTTTTTTTTATTCTATTTATTTCATTTAATTGACTTGGTTATGATTTGAAAGAATGTATGATAATAAATGCCAAGAAGACACATAATGAAGATTATTTTATAAATGGTTTATTTCAGAATTTGTTTGTTCTAATGTTGTATTTACAAGTTTGAGGTGTCTTCTAGTTAGTAACACTGGTACATTTAGTTGTACTGATTGACTGTTTTTCCTGATATTTTGTGTTATAACTTAAATGTGTGATCATCATCTTTCTATCATTATCTAGACTTATGAAGTGTCATAAATGACTTAGTTGTCCTAGAAATTTAAACATGTCTGTTTCTTTTATGAAATAGCTATATCTTTGAATATACTTTATCATTAGAATGTTTTTTCTTTCATTCAGTAGTTGAAAAGTTTCATGATTTCAGCCATTGCCACGATTCAGGATTAATTTTAATATGTGGTTGGAAGAAGAAGAAAACATTGGTATAGAATGTCACTTGGATTTAATCGAAACCAAGCCATCTTGTTGTCTGCCCTTGACTAATCTGAATTCTATACTTTATTTCTATGATGTTATTAAGTTTGTGATAGTTATACATTTGTTTATTTCATTTTAAGAAGAGCACAATTGTATCTTAGGGTCATGATAGTGTTGCCATAGAAACGTGTTTATTCAGCAACAATTGTCAATGAATCAATCAAAGATGTAAAATAAACTATCATTTCAATTGAAGAATGATTGATAAAGGTTCATTCTTCCAAAACCATTCTTATAGATTGATTTCATGAGGATTGTTTGTAGTTGATGACTATCTAGTAACTTGTTGTTACATTTGATCAGAGAAAAAGATTGAAATGATGTTGCATTAAAGAAAAACAAAACAGCAATATAAGTGTTTGTCTTTGTCAATGAAATAAAAACCTAATTGTGATTTTCAAACAAATTTCAACTGCTTTCAAATAAATAAAAAATGAAATTTATTTATTTAATTACATTTTTGTTTTGTTTTGAAAGTTTTTAACTTTGTTTTTCATTCTATTTTAATTTTGTGTGTGTTTTCTTAATTCTCAAATTATTGCGATACAAACTTGTGCAATGGTTTAATAAAATTATTTTGTTTTATAAAGTAGACTAAAATTTAAAGTTTTCATTTTTTAAGTTTCAAAGGCTCTCAGTTTAACTTACAAAGTGAATCAGGAACAAGAAACATTTTGTACTGGAAATCATTTTTTTTTCCTTTAAAATTTAGAAACCAAAAAAAAAATTTTTTTTGTACAGTATACTCAACTCTGTTTCCTTATCATAATTAGATTGTAATTTTAAATAATTGCCAGAAAATAACTATTTTAAAAACTAATAAGTAATGAATGTGGTTTAACTTTTAAGTATAACAAAATGTAAAAGTTATTAAACTTTAAAAATAAAACAAACTTTAAGATGCCATCACTATTTTTACATTTATTAGCAAACTAGTTCACTTTTAACTTTTTTTTTAACATGTCACTATAGGAAATAAATCAAGCATTCCCTATAGATCTAGAAGCATTCTATTCTAATTTTACAGTAGGGATATAACTTCTCATAGCATTACATAATCTGTGCTATCTGCCAATAATTGTTTTCATAATCAGATGTTTTGATTAACAATCAATTTCAGTTTTTAAAATGTGTTGTTGGTTTTTTGTTTAACACTTTTGATAATGCTCTGTTCTTTGTATGCTTTCATAATAGTAAAGTATATTAAATTCTGTACAAGTTACTTGGTTCAACTCTGAAAGTAACAGTTTGCCTTCCTTGCTCCCACTGTGTGATGAATTGTATAGCACTGAGTGGCATTCAGCATTGCAAGGTTGAAATGAATTCATTGTCATCATTTAGCTTAACTTAACATGTAATAAGTAACAATGATGTATCATGTATGATATCAATGTCTCCACATAGACCTTGTGGGAGACCAATGTGTAATTTAAGTGATAACCCTCTAGTGTTTGTTTGTATTTTTTTGCTCGAATTCTTATTTTTTTCCCTTTCATGCAATTATGAAAATTAAATGTATTTTAAACACTAGCATTTTTGTATGTATGTGTCCATTATTTTGTCTTCTGTTTGTTAGTGTTTAGTGCTGATATTTTGTGAAAGGATGCTATCAGTATCTTCAAAGGAAAACAAAGGAGTCAGCATGTTAAATGAAATACTGTTCATATCACTGTAACTAAGCACCAAATAGATAAGATTGTCTTGTAAAGATACACGATAACACAGGAAGCATTACCCACGAAGGCAAAGATTAGCCTAAAAGATATATAGACATCAGAGGCACAAGCTGCTTGCCTTCAGCAGATAGGAGTGCCCTGATTGTGTGCATTTCCATTATTGAGATCAATGAACAGGCAGATATATATAGTAAAAAAGTAAAAGTAAAGTTCCCCTTTCAGACCTAGAGGTCTATAAGGCAGATGATGTAAAGGTCATCTGAACCTGTGGCTTACTGTTAACGAGGGTGTCATGTGGCAAGTACAATGACCAACAGCTTCCCCATCTAATGTCAGGTACCCATTAGAGCTGGGTGGACTCAAAGGCGCCCAAGGATCCCAAAATAAAAATCCCAGCCTTCACCAGGATTCGAACCCAGGACCCACTGTTCAGAAGCCAAGCGCTTTACCGCTCAGCCACAGCACTTCCTAGATATATATATGTAACCTCATAATGTAGATTGTAGAAAACTGAAAGTTTTCAGAATACTTGATTTATGATAATTTTCATAGTTCTATATAGCAAGGCTTAGAGAGTGAAACCAAGAAAATTGTTCACTCTTTCAAGGAAGATGATTTTATCTTCAGATGCGACAATATGTGTAGATAAGTGCTACTTAAACTTTTACCGGTGGCACCCCCAGCTGGGGACCTGGATGAGAATGTGATGAATAAGCAACATATATAACACAGTTTTCCAATTTTAGTTAATATTTATATTTAAACTAAGTTTACAACACATGCATGTAGTAAATGTTTATTAGGGCTTAATTAATCCAGTAAATGTTTGTTAATAAAACTAGGACAATCAGTGTTGTTTCATATCATTGAAATTTATTGATAAACTTTGTCAAGACAAGAATTTAAAGAAACAGGGAACTACATATTGATTCGATGTGAAACAAATGAAAACCTTACTACTAGTACTACTAGCAAAACTTAACTATGAAAATATTCCTGATTCTGTTAGGTCTGTGAGTAAAATTAACAATAACAACATTTTGTATGTATAGTGGATACAATAATAATTTTTTATGTAATGAATAAGTATGCATTGAACCAAAATATAGATCCTCAAACTGAGGCCCATGGTACAAATCCAGCCTGTGATGTGCTGCTATCCAAACAACAATGTGTCCTGCAGCCATGAGAATTGATTCATAAGGAAATTTATTTTGCCACCAGAATGAAATGTTTGGACACCCATGGACTAATATATAATACAGTTCTTTGATCACTTTAAAGTGCTTCCAAGAGTTTATTATAATACAGAGGAAGACTATCTTCTCATCTGTTAGTGAAGCTAGAATGAAATCAACCCTCTAAAGATTGGGAACCTCCACTACTTTTAGTCTGTCATGAGCTCAAGCTAACTACTGTGAAAAATCTAAATCTATGGCCATATTACAAGATCTTCGGGGCTCGCAAAGACCTTCCTTCGGGGAACAATACCAGGAAAAAGAGAAGAGGCAGACAGAGAAAGCGATGGGAGGACAACATAATAGAATGGATGGGCCTGCCATTGAAAGAGGTTCTAAACAGGGCAAAGGATAGAGAGGAATGAAAAAAGACGATTGACAAGTCTTGCTTGGTGCCCCAAAGATCCAGCAGACTAAGGGATAGGTGAAGGTGGGGATCTCTAGCCATCAAATATTCTGTAATGTACACACAAAAAGACAAATAGCTACAGACTTAAAAACTTGCAGCATTTGTCTCTGAACACCTCAATGTTTCACATTAATGATGGAACTGTTTTCAGGGTGATGAAAATTCAAAATAACACAACTGAAGCCTCAGTAAAATCCACAGGTCTTATGAAATACTGGCTTAATGGTAAAGGGGACAATGGTCATTAAAAACAAAAGGGCACATCACACACTGCAACAAACCTTAAGGATTAAGAGCCATCAGAAGCAACAGAACGAACAAACAAAAAATATATATATAATGAAATGAAATAGCCAATGTGTAACTAAAAAGTGGGATAGTGAATACAAACATTATGACAAAAAGATTATTTTTGTCCAGAATTTAGATTTTTTTTTGTCTAAAATCATTGTCTATTTTTTAAATGAAGCAAAAGTTTTTATGGCTTATCACCAGTGGCTAGTCAGATTTTAAAACTTTTTATCCCCTTGTGATCACACTAACCCTGTAGTGACAATTCAGTCTGTATACAGATAGGCATAAAAATAACTAGAAAATTGTATTTGGCATAGAAGTAGAAGAAAGAAAAAACGAAAGGTTCTATGCCCAACAGCAGCAAATAGATAATTAGTTCTAACAGCAAACATAATTCAATACTTACAAATAGAGCAAGCCAACTAAGCTTTAATATAGTCCTCTGGATTTGATGGATTGTTACAGTCACAAACATAAAAAAAAATTGATAGTAAGTTATAAAAGTATGTATAATAAAGTATAACATCAAAACATGTTGTTTTTTGTTTGTTTGTTGATCGACAACATTCATGTGTCATTATTTCTTACAGTCATTGTGGAGTCTATAAATAACATTGATTTCTTGTTTAAAAATTAAAGGATGGGAGAAGTTTAATTGAGAGTATTTTTTTAAAGATTTGGTTTGTATGTACACTTCTATAAAGCTGGATGAATATAAACTATGACCACTGGTCACTAAGTACATAATTACACGCACATAGGCTAGAAAAGAGAAACTAAGAATCCTGTAAAAAGACAACATGTAAAATCAAGTAACACAAAGTTTCCAAACAACCTTCTGTTACTCTATAAGCTATCTGTTTGACAAAGGCTGCTAAAGTACACACTATGTTAATCATAGGACACTCACAATGCCTCAACATTTCTTGTACACAAAGGTGTATTACTTTTACCTTGAGGGCTTTCTAAAAAGAAAACGTTTCATATAATAGCAGAAAAATGCATTGAATATCTCACTCGGAAATCTAAGCATTCAATCTAATCACTTTTAAGACATATATTGAATTACAAAAACATAATTGCTTTCATACTTGAGCTATAATCGATTGGTTTAATTAATAACTTTAAGAGGAAATTTTTTTTTAATGCTCTCTATTTCAGAGAAATTTCACAATACAAACAAAAATATTTACTAAATAGTAGTCCAAGTACATTCATAAACAAAGATAATAAATTTTTTTAAAAACATTTTAAAATAATTAATAATACAATTACTAGGTTGTAAAAAAACAACAACACTATGACAGTAAATATGTGTGCCATATGATCACAATTTTATTATTTTCTTTATTTAGACATGTCTTTTTATCAGATTGAGGTGGCCTTTATTACAATTCTAATTGATTCAAGTGAATCTAAAAACTAGCTCACTTTAGTGACATAGATAGTGACAGAAAAACAGTTGGCACTTACAAAGGGAACTAACCCATCTGTTTTGAGCAGCATAAACACTGAACACGTCCATCTTTTTTTTTATGTCAAGATGGCCAAGAAATTCTTTAATCTTCGATAATTGTTAAAACGATTTTAAATGTTTAAAAAAACATCAACATATATAGTTATTCTCAGTAATTAAAATGTTACAAAAAACTCTACACTGAAAATTTTACTCCTGGATTTCTCACAATAAAACAAAACATTCAAACATGTAGTTTTTAAAAAATTAGTATAGGCCTTTAAATTACAGGCTTAAATGACAAATCTTTTGCTAGCCAATTGATTTGAAGTATATAACAGTATGTCCCTAGTCCTGATATTTTTCATTTGAATATTCATGACAATACATTTTCTTTCTCCACAATTTCACTTTATATAAAAAGAATCTTACAAATAAACATAACAATTACTTAGCAAAATTAAGATTGCATCCATACGAATTAATCTGTAACAATTGACAGGATTTGTAAAAGCTGTTTATACTTTATGATGTTTAAAATATAACCATTTTTAGATGAAAATCTCCAGTATCTTAGCAGGGATGAAAGCAGGAAATAAGATCCAGACTAGTGATGTCTACAAGGATTTATTGTTGTTTTTCAAAAGCACAGAAATAATAAGAGGACTTTATGTCAATTATTTTTTTTACCTTTCTGTTAGACTGACTTTTCTTTAATGCTGCCTTCACTAAGCAAGCTGACTATGGTTTCAAAATAGAACATTTTTTTTTAATAATTTAAGAAAATCTTGTTAAATGTTGTTACACAAAGCTTAACAATCCTGAAAGATGGAAGATGGAGGCGAAAGGATATATAAGATGGAGGTGAAAAGTTATATATTGCCATATTGGGATGCTCGAGTCAGCCAGGAAAACCAGTTAATTGGCAGAGTTTATGTGGTTGATTGACATGCTCGACTAGTGTAGGACTTTATCGCTTCTTTTGTGAACCAATGTCTGTATTTCATAAGATATGGTGTAATAAGTTTCTTTTCTATTCTGTGGTTAGATTTAATACCTTTGACTTTTATGATAATCAATTAAAACAGACACTCTCTATAATCAGGCAGGGAACAAATAGCTATCCCACATACATTTCCTCTTCAAGAGTTACATCCTACTACATATAAACATTTCCAATTCTCAACTACATTGAAGAATAACAATAAAAACAAACAAAATATTAAAAAGCAATGTTTTGGTTAAGTAGAACATACAAAAAAGGTTATTTAAGATAACAAGGGAGATCATTATGAAAATCTTGAAGTAAAAAAGGTTTTCTGCTCATGATTAAATATTGCAACCTGGTACTGAGAGGAACAAAAAAAAACGCATTTAAAATACAAAATATGTAAAAGTAATGACAGTCCTGTTTTATGTCTACTAACACAGTACAACAAAAAGTTTTAGAAAGACATTTTAAAACAAAAATGTTAAAAGCCATTTGAACAACAATAATAAGAGTAAAATAATTGTTTTGCAACATTCAGACATTGATAAATATAGCACAGTCCTACAAATTCCATCCTGATAGGTAAAGTTCAAACTTAATATAATCATGACTACTGTGGGAAAACATGACCAGGCAGCTATCCCTCTCAATAGTGAGAGCGAACCAATGTACAGCATGAGTACAACGAATATACATTTCAAATATACACTGTTTAAGTTATTTAAAATCTAGTTGGTAAATGCAATACATGAAATTGTAGACATTTACTTTTATTTACATATTTATCATGTGGAAAAAATGAAAATATCCATGGAATTACATAAACTAAAGCCAGTGTGTGTTTGAGTCTTGTAAAGTAAACAACAAAATGAACAAATAAATAGCCCACACCTCCATAATAAAAATCTTATTGCTGTTTAAAAAAAACAAGCAAAATACTTTTTTTAAATACTTTTTTTTTTCAATTAAAGCGTATAAGAAGAAAAGAAAAGCACAATTACTTTTGTATCTCTCAATATTGCAAGATGTATCTTCCTTTTTTTTACAAAAAAAAAAAGCAAAATAAATTTCTGAACATTAATTGAATGGAAGAATAAAACTCAGACATTCAACAAAAAAAAAAGTTTGCTTTTCAGTAAATGAAATATAAATAAGAGTGATAAATATAATTTATATAAGTTATATTCTCTAACATAAAAACACAAAAAAACATGATGATAATAAATATTAAGGAATGATTTATGAAATGTTTTTAAGTGTTTTAAGTATCAACACAGATCTGCTTGGGTCTTGAATGTAAAAAGACACAAAATGACTTCATACAGTAATATCCTCTGACTATTTGTATGAGAAAAAAATAGGAAAATGGATCTCTATTTTATATTGTTAACCTAGTGTTGAAAACAAACTTCAGGGGCTATCTAATTAAAATTAAATATGACTTAAGTAGGCTACTTGTATTATTTATATATACAATGTTGTGAAAAGAGATACCAAAATTCATATATTTTGAGTAACAATTTTGAGAAAAAGAAATGAAAAATAATTTAGAAGATATTTCTTACACAATGATTTAATGATAAATATGAAAGTGTATGTATAGGACAAAATTAAAACTAATGCCTAGAGAAACTCATTCATCAAGGGGAATTAGTATATTGTTGAAAAGTGGTTTTCACTAAAAGAACTAAAGTACCATCTGCTAACGAACTAGTTCTATTAAGTAACTCATGATGAGATAATTAATGTCATAAAGTACTGAAGATGAGGTAATTAATGTCATAAGGAATTAAAGATGAAATAATTAATGCCATAAGTAATTAAAGAAAAGATAATTAATGCCATGAAGTGCTCAAGATGAGATAATTAATGTCATGAAGTGCTCAAGATGAGATAATTAATGTCATGAAGTACTAAGGACGAGATAACTTCCGGTTTGGAAGCCAAGCACTTTACTACTCAACCACCGTGCCTCTCCTTCCATTAACAAAGTGTAGTAGAAAGTAGATGTGATATTTGACTTGAACTTTTGTTGGAAGTATAGACATTGTAGAGATCTTAGAATGTTGATTTTGAAGCTTAGATTACAGGGAAAAAAAAACACTTGGTGGGAATGGTATCTACAATCATTCCACTAACTCCAGAGAGAACCTATTATACGGTACGAAAGACTCTTTGATAAAAAAGAACAGACGAGCTATAGCGAACATTCATAACATAAATTAAACATTATATATATAGAGAGAAAAACAGGAAAAATTGTCTACCTCATACCCTTTTTTACCCCACCCCACCCCCCTTTTCCCTAAGAAAAAATCCTGGCTATGCTAATGTTTACTTTAAAAAAAGATTTATTTCCTCTTCCTGTTCTCTGTTCTCAAATAGTTTAGATTGTGATAGAAAATAGTTTACTGAAGAGCAAAAGAAATGTCAGCAACCACATATTGATAAGGATTTCAAAATCTGTCAAAACCAGTGACTTGGCAGAATTTAAGTCATTGGTTAATATGCATGACTGAATGCATGACGCGTAGGACGTAATCATCTTCTTTTTTGAAGTAATGTCTGTATTGTATAAGATAAGATATAAGATATTACAAAGTACTAAAGAAAAACAATTAAATGACTGAGATTCATATTAAATGCAATTCTTTGACATGAAGTCTCTACAAGTAAAGTACAAATAAATACAGATAATATCACTCGATATTTATGAGATTGATTGATGAACTAGGATGTGTTATACACTCCCCTATTTTTGTTAACAGATGGTCACTTTCATTGTTTGCTAAAAAAGATTTAGTTTATTACATATAATTAATTGAAGCGATACATTCAAGTAAAATAAAATAGACTAGATTATTGAAGAATTCACATTAAATCTCAATGCTATCACATTTGTTTAAATAAATAAAAAATAGGATAAGAGTTTTTTTGTTATGTTCTCTTGGGATTAAAAAAGAAAAATAACAATAATGAACTAGAAATTTACTCCCCTTGTTTCCAAAAATAAACACTTTCATTGGCTGCTTTTATAGTTATTGAGTAAAAGTTTGGGCCAATGTACTCCTGTCTGGTGGATGCTCTCAGCCAAGTGCCTCTTGGGAAATAGACATTTTTCGTGTATTCATTTTCACAGGTGAATGGTGCAACCATCATATGGTCCCCTACCATGAACTGATCATTGACGATCAGTGCTTGAAGGTCATCAGTGGCGACCCACCACAGGGGTCGGATGATGGGCAGGTCAGGCTGCTCTTTCCACAACTGGGTCATGTTGGGCAATATTTTTTCATTCCTTACACTTAAAGCCCACTGTAAAGTCTCTTGCATGGTTTTATTTTTCAGAATGGGAATGCTGGGAATTTCCAGCACAGGGAAGAAAATGGCAATTTGCAGCCATCGCATAAACATTTCATCTGTGGTGGAGTTATCAGCCATACGATCAGCATCAGCAATCAAAAGAGGGAAGCCGCTCAAGCCTAGCATTAAAGAAAATGGAATAGAAGTGTTCAGACAATGCCTGTCCTCTTGTTTGTAGAAGCTCATCCTGACGGGGGTGTATACAGGCAATGGGATAAATCCGGTGGCCAGTTCCAGAACTAAGGAAACATTGCTGAAGGTGGCAAGGTCAAGGTAAAGTTTTCTGGTGTATTCCAAATACGTCATGTTTTTATCATAATAGGTAGAGTCTGGAGGAACACTAAGATGAAGAAGCTTTAAGGCGCTGATCTTGTATTCACTGATCAGCCGACCTATGTGACCTTTGAACCATGCTTCAGCTTTAGGATTGGAGACGTCCAGGGCAGCCCCTTCTTGTCCTCTCCACTTTATCATTCTCGTGACCATATTCTGACTGTCCCTAACAAAGTAGCCTCTGTCTACGCCTTCCCTGAAATGGGGAGACTTGTAACTGAAAAAGGTCGAGACAGGAAGTATTGGGGAACAATTCAGCCTCTCAGCTTCCCGGAAAAGAGCTTGTATCTGATCAGCATAGTTTGGATCTAGTTCCAGGTCTCCAAAATTGTTCTCCCATTCATCATGCAGCTCCAGCAAGCTACACTGGGATTCATTTCTCCGGAGCTGTGATAAAAGCTCCTGCAGGTTCGACCGAGAGGACAGCGCATGAATGGGCTTAGACAAAAGCAGGTGCTCTTTGTTGTGAGAGAATCCAATGTCCTGCTCCTCTCGGTGCTGCTGTGTAAAGCTGTAGACATCCTTCAAAGAATCACTTTGACATATAGTGTACCGTAGCTGAGTCAACGGCACCCCAGCCTCCTGAGTCATCAGCTTTGAGCGAATGCAAAACTGTCGCTTGTCCGTCACATTCCATGAGAAGACAAAAGGGAAGCTGGAGTCGATGAATATGGACACCCCTTGCTGGCCAAACCAGATGGGAACAAGGTTTTCAGACTGTTCCTGAGGATACTCAATGTAATAGTCCATGTTTTCAATCGTCACATCATTGATAGGCCACGGCTGGGTCGCATTGGTAAGGTAGCCGAACCAGTTGTAGCGTTGAAGGTAGTAACAGTCCTCGGCTGGCTTGTTTGGCATCAGACCGTCCCACTGAAGCCTATAGCAGGAAGACGTGTTGTTGGTGAACCTCTGCACTCTTAGCTCGGCTGTGTCTCTCCAGTGAAGACAGTTCTCCTCGAAGGTCTTGGAGTTGTTGTCCCAGCAGCGGTCGTATTGGGTGGCCTCCAAGGCTCTGCCCATCTCCCCATAAAGGACGCTGTCCCCCTGACTGTTCTTAACCTCCAAGGACCTTAGTTTGGAGGTCATGATGAAATCAGCACCAAATCTCAGCGACTCCACAGGGTCTTTGTGAATCAACCACATCGCGAAGAGGCCAAGGGCAATGACTCCAAACATAAAGTAGACAGCAATTTTCATAATACGTCGCTTCCGACGCTTGCTCTCTTGTGCCTGGACGGCCTGCAACAAAATAAAAAAACAAATTTTATTTAGAAAAAGAAAATTGATAAAAAGAAAAGTGCAAACTAATAATAATAGCAATCTCATTAACGGGTCATGAAGTATATTTCTAGTCAAGACAACAAGAAAAGTGCTTTTCAAAACGACCAGCTGGCACCATTTCAACTTTCTTTATAGTGCACTTTTTTTTAGTGCTTTTATGTAGTGCATCTTTCATGCTAATGCATGTCAGTGGCATAGCTATGGGGAGGGGAAGGGGGGAATTTGAAAATACCCCCAGACCCCCACTTAAGGGGGTCCCCCAAATGAATGTTCAAATTTTTTTTACATTAAATATTATTACATTATCTCATGTCATGATGTCGAATGTCCAAATGCAGGGACCCCTAAAGAGGTTAAGCCCCCCCCCCCCCGAGCCCTGAAATGATGGCCGATTCATAGCATCGCAAATGAAGCATGCTCAGTAAATTTGGTCCAATCGCTGACTTTAGGCTCTCGACTAACACATCTCAAATCGGGATTCGAACTTAGCCTCCTTGAGAGGTGGCCAAGCAGTTTCAGTCACTTAACCCCCCACATCCCACTTTTTTACTGTTCATTTCGTTCGTGTGGAAGGGAAGAATTCAAATACCACTTAACTCAATCAATCAGTAATTTCAAGTGGAAAAAATATTCAATTAACCAATTGTAAAAAAAAGTCATATCCAAGAGTTGTGTAACTTGATCAATTAGGTTGAGAGTTGCGGAACTTGATTACAGAAAGTATCTAGGAAAGTGCACAAGCTAATTAAAATAAGTTGCAGCCGTTCATTTATTTTTCATGCTAATGTAATTATGTTTTCACCTCAAAGTCTGGATATAAAAAGTAATGTAGTTTTTCAAGCCTTGACTAATATAAAACTTCATTAATGGTAAGCGCTTTAAGACTGGTGAGCGCTAAATATCTACGAAGTATGATAATTAAAAAAAAAAACAAGCCACTTTAGCAATCTGGAAAGAGTAGGGGCGGATGGTGGTAGCTAGCCTGTCCGTTAAGTTGGGTTATAGCAACAGTGCAGGGAGAGATCAGAGAGGGTTTGATCTCACTCATCATCTCAGAGACAATTAGAGACAAGGGAGAGGAAGAGTGGCTATTGAATAGTGAATGAGAAGCCGAGCAGTCTACTCTCCCTTTAGTCAATATCTTAGCCAATACTAACATCAATGTGATTGCGAAGAGTCCATTTTGAAAAGTTTAAAAAAAAAATGAAAAAGAATAACATACAGAAACAAAACAAAAAGGGGAGATAAAAATGAAGCACAACACACAACTTTTAATGTAAAATGTGCAATAGTCGATGTGTTCAGAATCATATACATTAGATTTCTAAAAACAATCACCAACAAAAAGACAATTTAAAAAAAAA
>JADKLZ010000003.1:51147912-51158664 GCA_021533235.1 Biomphalaria straminea
TGTGCAGGCGAATTTACTGAGTTTCTTAGTAATGGTTGCTTTTGAAAGGAGTTCTTTAACTGACCTGTAGACTGACCATGATATTCCGTTTCTTGCCCATCATGGTCTAGTGATTTGCGGTTAGAAAAATAAAAATGTTTTTTGGTGGCTTTCCTTGCATTCAATGTATGGTTTTTATTCCGAGAGTTTTCTTGAGAGAGTTTAGATTTTTTAGAAGCACTTTTCAGCTGCGTTGATAATGTTCTCAAATCTGATAAAAGATTAAGAATGTCTGATTTGGAATTTGGGGTTTGAGAGTTCAGGATCGGTCTCAGTTTCTGCTGATTATCAATAGGACTAGTAGTCCCCTCAACATTAAGGCTACTTTTGCTAGATGGCGTGCTCTTTCTCCGCTTGTATATTGGTGGCGTCGTTACTGATGTGCGACTAGACAGATTGCATGAGCTCTGGTTGGTTGGAATAATTTTACGAGGTAGCTTTGAAAATAGTTTTCTGGAATGTTTTCTGAAAACAATTTTACTGTCATAATCAGGGTGAGGTAAGGCAGAAATGTTCTCTGTTTTTGACACAGAAGCTGATGATTTGATAAATGCGTCTGATACAGGTTGATTAGTCCTAAGAATTTTGGTTGATTTATTTTGTTTCACAACACTTGAAGAAATATTTGCGTTTTTGCAAAAACGAATTAAAGACTTGCGTCCCTTCGGTGGAGTTGAATCATTATAAAAGGTTTCGCATTTACTCTTGGAAGTGGACTCAACTGCAGTATTCAAATTGTCGGGAATTTCATTTTTATATTGTTTTGAAATCTGTTTCAATGCAGATTTTAGGACAGGGGTTGAATAAGGCTTTGCATATTTGTGGTTAGGTGTTGTGTGCTTATTTTCTGATTTTAAGCTTCGCAAAGACATGCTTAGAGTATCTTCCGATGCCATTCTGTTTCTCGGTTGAGAATAGGGCAAAGAAGTTTTTCGCTTCTTTGTTTCCATGAAACTCTGAGGTCTCTCTGGAGACAGTGCTCGCTTTTTACTGTTGACTTTTTCTAGTAATGTTGGTGTTAAATTCTGTGGAGGATCATTGGAGTTTATCTGGTTACCTTTTGAAAAGTGATCAATACGTTTTTCATTTATTCCAATGTTTGTGGTAGTGACCGAGTCCCGCGTAGTGCCTCTAGTTTTGGTTGCGCTAAGTGCTCGGCTTCCACTTTTGTCTGGCATCTTTGATCTATCAACACTGCGAGTTTTTCTTTTTGGAGAGACTGATTTTGATTTCCTTGTTTTGTTTATAAATGGTTTGGAAATGTTTGCAACACGTTCACCGGAAATACTTCGTGGATATTGTTTGGCTCTTCTTTTTGCAGACGACGAAGAGATCTTTGGCGTTGTTGTGATAAATAAAGTCTTTTGTTGCGCCCTGTCAGTAATTGTAATGACCTGTTGAGTTTGGCTACTCTTGTTTGTCTGGACTTTTCTCTTCTGCTCGTGGACTCGACTCTCGACTTGTTTGGCTCGCAGACGTTTCACTTTAACACTCTTTCTACCATTTCTGTGAAGTGTTTCTGCTAAACTTTGCGTGGCATCACTAGATGATAGCGTTAACTGGTCCTTTGGTTGATATATGGTGGATGAACGTTTTCTTATAGGCAATAGGATATGATCGCTAGTAATTAGATCCGTCAATTGTTTAGCGTTAACTTTTCTTGCAGACGAGAATATTTTTATCTTTTGAGTATCATTCTTTGGATTAGGAGCTGATTTGCTTTTTCTCAAAAGTATTAGTTCTTTATTATACAATCCTGATTCAGGAGTTCTTTCGCTTTTTTTCGGAGATTTGAGCTTCTCAATTTTAATCTCGGATCTTGCAGTTTTTCTTGTTACTTTCACTTTCATGCTTCCTCTAGTTGCACGCATGGTTGACGTCTGCTAAAGTAGCCTCGATCTAAATTAGACTACACAATGATTTACAAAGAGTTTGTCGTTTACAAGCTATTGGCTTAGATAGGTGCACAGCAACTCAACGCTTTGGGTACAGAGTTTTTTATTACACGGATATTGTTTTCACTTTCGTTGTAAAGATATTTTCGTCTTTATTAAAGTGAATATCTTTGAGCTTCTTTGGGAAATTTGATTTATTATATTTAGATCCGTATAGATTTTTCACACGTCAAAATTTCTGTTGAAATAAGTTATTATGCCGAGATTTGACAACGATAAAGCTGCTTGTACTATTTGTACGAGAGCACCAGCTGGGTTAGTTCGGCGACACGCGTCCTGGGGAATAGAAAAATTAAAGTAGTCATATACGGATATCAAAATAGTTTTACAAATAATAGACGAGTATAGAGCGCGTGTAAATTGGGGCCGAAAAAAAGATACATGGAGAGAGAGAGACAGTGACAAAGAGAAAGAGAGAGGGAGGGAGAGAGGGAGAGAGAGAGAGGCAGGGACAAAGAGAGGGAGAAAGGGAGAGAAAAAGAGGGAGAGAAAGAGAGGAGAGGGAGAGAGAGAGGTGGGGAAATGATAATATAAAAAAAACAAAAGATGAAACAACATCAACAAGTGTGCTACGATCGTGATGTTTCTTTGTTACAAAGCGTCTCTTTAGTTTGTACACATCTATTCACCGCGGTACGTTACAACCTCTTAGGAATATTCATGAACATTTGTTTTATGCTTCTGAACCTGGGGTCACGGGTTCGAATCCCGGTAAAGACTGGGATTTCTATTTCGGGATCCTGGGCGCCTCTGAGTCCACCCAGCTCTAATGGGTATCTGACATTAGTTGGGGAAAAGTAAAGGCGGTTGATCGTTGTGCTGGCCACATGACACGCTCATTAACCGTAGGCCACAGAATTAGAAGACCTTTACATCATCTGCCCTATAGACCACAAGGTCTGAAATGGAAACTTTCCTTTTTATTAAACATTTGTTGTATGGATACCGTCGTGTTAGGAGCAGCTTCTTGATGAAACAGATCTACGGGCTTATCTTCTCTTATAACACTTCCATCCAGCAATATTAATATAATATAATGGAATTCAAAACTTCATTTTTAGTCACCTAGAATGATTGATTTCTTGATTTAAAAAAAAAAAGATTACAAAGAAAGTTTGTGTGGAAACAAACTCAAAATCGGCAGCCGAAGTAAAAAAAAAAAAAGGAAGGTTTCAATATTTTCAGAAAGAACATCAGAATGAATTTCTATCAAAGGCAAATGACAGAGAAGAATGGAGAAAGAATGTTGACACATCTTGTGTGGTGCCCCAACGGTCCAGCAGAACAATGGATTGGTGAAAGTGAACATGAAGTTTAATGTGAACCTGGCCTAACTGATGTGTTTAAATGATTATCTAATTGGTGTAATTGTTTTGTAAAGAGTCAATCTCTTATTTAAAACGTAAAAAAAAAATATCCTTTAAATTGGTGTGGCAAAATTTTTGACAAAAAATCTAAAACTAAATAAAATAAAATCTATCGTTGATGATTGAAAAAAAAAAGGGGGGGGGTATTTTTGTTGAACCATACAGTGGGCTGATTATACCAGTGGGCGTCGCCCGATGAGGTTAGCACCTTGTTGAGAGACGTCACTGCCTTCGGTAAAAATGTTAAAGAAATATTACCGTGTAGTCGACACTAAACAAATAGGCTACAGACTTCATATTAGGGAAGAAATCAGAGGTAAAATTTTTACTTTTCATCATCAAGTAGACATAAATGTCTAACTTCTACTACAAGGGAACTTATTCTGTAATTTTTAAAACTCTGGGAGAAGCCTCGAACTAGAAGGAAATTAAAAAGAGGCACCAAGGCAGAGCTGGTCCTGATAGAGAGCTGCCGGTGACTAATTGATAGCCCGTGACAAATTCTTAGCCTTGAAGGGGGCTGGAGAAGACATTTCTTGAGCTTCACTCCTGTACTGGGTCACGTTTGGGCACGTTTTCTATCAATTCATAGTGTATTCTGAATGTCAAAAATGGTAAATATTTGTTTTATCTGCAAGAACTGGGAAAATGATTTACGTGAACTTTTGTGGTAATAGAATCAGTAATAAATTTAAAGGGTATATATACATATATCCTAGGGCATATAAACCACTTGGCTATCCTAAACAGGTCGCCCTGGAATCTTAGAATTCGAAGGAAAGGAAAGAAGCAAACAGACAGTTCTGGCTATGATACATTCTGATAGAGAGTGCCCGTGACAGCGTGCTAGCAGAAGATAATAAGCTGGCTATTCTAACTTGGGGCTTGCCTTCGAATCTTGAATGAAGCTAACCAAGAACAGGATTGTCATTTGCTAAGTTTGGAACCCTTCTACAAAATCACTACCTCGGAAGTCTAGACAAGAGCTGAGCATGCTAAACTAAAATGTCGACTCTATTTACGATAATGATAATAGCAAGTACTAAGAAGAAGAGGATTGTTTGGAAGCTGGTTTTAAGTTGGTATAGAGTGGCTACAAGCTGTAGCCGAGAACTAATCGAGAAAGTCCAAGTTGTACGTAGACTATTCTTCAATCATATTTGCTAAGCAAAGATTTGAGATTCTGTATGGTGGGAAGTGGCTGATTAAAACATACTTACATACTAGGGAAGCAAAAGAAAAGAATTGTTTTTGTCTGAGAAGTCACTAATTAAGTGTCAATGTAAAAAACGCAGAGAAGGCGTTGTGACTGCACCTAACTTCTTTGAGTCTCAAATGCAAGTCCGACGAACTTGGTGAGTTTTCCAGTTTCCTCTTTCTAACAGAAGCTTTCTTCTATGCTGGTGACGGCGAACTGACTCCTTGGTTGGTCTTTAATTCCGGGGCAACCTGTGGTACGCTGTCCTCTTTTGGTCTCGCCCAAAAAAAAATATTTAAAGAATCGCCTTTGACTTACGGTTATCCCGGGATAAGTACCCTAACCAGCTGTCCAACAATTGATAGTGTTATAGTACTATCCACAGTGACGTTCAGTAAAGATGGATACCAGAAATGCATTCGTGTCTAACACTTAATAAAATGTGCACTTGTCTTGATACAAATAATCTGAAAATCAAAACCTTGTTGACAGTCTTTTCTTTTGAAAGAGAAGTACTTTTTTTTAAAAAGGCAATATTTGCACTTACTCCAATATCATTGCAAGAATTTCTTGAAAGACATCAAACTTGGGGGAAGCTGAGAAACGGGGTGGGGAGAGAGTAGATGACCTTTTCAACGTTCAACAAATACCGGTAGCGGCCCCTAGAGGCAAAGGGAAAGTACCTGCCTGTATGTTATAGAACTACAATGGGGCGTGGTTTAGTCTCCGTGCATTTTTTTTTTTTTAGATTTACTTAAGGTCTAGCTACTGTTAGATCCACATTCTATGACTAATAACTAAATTGAGCAAAGTCAGGAAATGAATATGAGTAGATGTGTTTCTTAAGCAATATGATAATAATATGTAGGCCTATAATAAAGTTTATCGGAGAAAATGTTTTTATAGAATAAAAGCACTACGTCTTTTCTCAAATTCACTATTAGCTCAATATAAGTAATAAATATGGGAAAACATTGTAACTAAGTCTATACGGAATGGTTAATCAGGGCCGGATTTAATGGAGGGCATTCCCTGTGACCTCCATAGGAAAGGGGCCTCCACAAAGAGGTAAATAATAAATCCGAATTTCGACGGGTCAGAAACTTATAAAAAGTTTTATTTTTTACTAACATTTTTGTTCGCATTTTTACGACTGGAAAAAAATGCAATCTAGAAGCGTACGCTTGCAGCATGCTCGGAATAAGTCACTACAGCTCCGGATTTACGACAGTCTACCAATGGCTTTACTCTCCGCGAACTCAAATATGTAAAATAAATAAAGTATGGCTTTTATATGGCGCAACTTTCTCATGCTTACATACTTTAGTTCGGCCCTGTGGCTAATAAAATGTCGAGCCTACATGTTAGTAATAGGACAAAAGGAAAGCAGGTAGAGGTGGATTGGACGCCCTTTCAGACAAGATGCCAATAACAGACTAGGTGAAATAAGGCAAGTGATGCGTAGGAATATCAGTGACAAATTGACTCAATGAAAGAGGATACACGTCAAAGTAACGCTGCTCAATGAAACAAGCCACACAAAAAGGGAGGGGGGGGGAAAACAGAAAGAAATAGCAATAGCTTAGTGCTTAGAAACTTCAGGAAACTAACAAAACAAAAATATAATGTGAAATCTTTTCCTATTACGTTTTGAAAAAAAAAAGTGAATGAAAACAAGTTATTTAACTAGGTTAATGTTTCCTTACATATTTAAAATAAAATAATTTGTAATTTTCTGTGAGATTATTATTTTTTAATCACGCATAGAAGGAAGTACCAGATATTGCCAGTAAATATATGCCAGTAAATCGATATAATTTACCATAATATTTAGAGGAACATAATAGGTATAAGAACTGGAAAGAAGAAAAGATTCACGACGACTCTAGTTAGCTAGAATCAGATTTTAAACTATTGAGCTAAATATATAAACTTGTCAATGAGTCGAGTAGACTTTCCAGGATTACACTGATGTAGACAAAAAATGCTGCAGTCTGTTCAGGGACTGAAGTCACTTATCATCTACCTATCTTAGCAATAGATGTAAGAAGTCAAGTTTAAGTCAAGTAGTTATAACTGTGAATACACTATAGGCCTTTATGTTCAATTTAGTTATCTAGCATAATTAAATCTGGATTAGGGAACCTAATAAGTTTAGTAGGTAGGCATTTACCCTAATCGCTTGCCTGTTAAAAGATTCGGACGTTTCTTTAGACTTGGAGAGAACCACATGCTAGTTCTTATCTGATGTTGAACAAACAGGGGACGGAAGTGGAGAGGTTTCGAACTCGGGACAATAGAGATGACAGACCGCAGTGCATACCACTTGACCATACAGCCAGTTGACAACATTGTTAGCTAATACTATACTAATATCCACAGAAATAATTGCACATTATGTCAGCAACAAGATATTGTGATTTCTTTTGCATTTACAGATATTGCATAAGGCAATAATTATTTTTTTACTTAACAAGTAATCAATTAGTCAAAAAAAGTATGCTTTAACTAACAGTAAGTAAAGTAGGGCCTATGTTTTACAATTACACATGCTAGATCATACCTTTAAAAATTAATTTGAGCACCTGTTGAAAATGAATAACTTTTAGAACTATCTGCCTACTCCAGAATAATCATAAAAGGCCTATAACACGAATTTGGTAATTAAAAATCACACAACCGAATATTAATTATTGAAATACTGCATACTTAAGAAAAAAAAAGATTTAAACTGTCCATGTGTTGCGGTTATGTTAAAAAAAAAACATCCAATGATATTGGCAGAATATGTAGACTTCACTTTGAATGAAATTCACGTCACACACAAAAGTCGATCTAGGTCAAACCGTTAGTTCACTAATCGCGAAAAGGAGGCTAAATGAACGTCACTTGTACTCCCATTATGAATCACTGCAGTGGGAGTAAGAATGGTCTAAGTGCTAATAATAACCACGCCTTCAATTTTGGCGCTTTCTATCCAAGTTCTCCACTTGAATGTGAGAGAAAGTAAAACTCGGTAAAAGGAAGATTTAAAAAAAAAAACTGGGTAAGGATGTACTTGGGAAAAAAAAAAGGGGGGGATATTAATAGAAGGTATATTCTTGGATCCATCCTTTGACCTACAATTGTAGATGATCTCTCTCTCTCTCTCTATCTCTCTCTCTCTCTCACGCGAGTTTGCTCTCTCGGGCCAGGGGCCCCAATGGTGACATTTGTAAACAGAAGATCTACGGCTTTGAGGGCAACACAGGTAGGGCGGGGCTAGAAAGTAGGATACCGCGCTAGATATGTAAATAATCGAAATGTTACAAAGGAAATGATTTTATTATTTTTATTTTTGCATTGCTGACATTAGCAAAATCCCTACGATTAAAGCATTCTAAAGATTCAAAACGGCGACCCCAGTGTTTTGTAAATGAGTTCAAAGTTTTTATTTATTTATTTTTGGAACCATTATTTCTTTAATCAAATAGGAAGAGTATAGCTAGTAATTAAATCTTGTTTGACCAACGTGCCATAGTCTGCCATACAGTAGCGTAGCAAGATACCTGTGAGTCAGGGACCGGTCCTGGTTCAAGAATATCGAGTATCGGTATTTACAATAAGGCAGCTACTAAATTTTACAAGCATAAGAGTCATTTACACGACATCTAACATGTAATGCATTATATACATGTACAGACTGTCATCAGGAGGAATTGATGAACAGTGGGTGCATTTTACAAAATACATCGTTTCTTATACCGTTTCCGCTTGGCTATTTACCACTCAGTCAGCCCTAGTCTAGTACTTTCTACCCACTTTTTTTTCTGTGTTATCTAGTGTTCTCCTTTGAGTGAGAATCACAACAAACCGGAAGTTTGGTTAGCAACACGTGATCGGTATGTTTCCCGAATCGTCTGATACAAAAGTACTGCAGCAGTCCTTCTATATTCGTAAAAAATAAGTAAAGTTCCACTTTCAGATCTTGCGATCTATATGGCGGATGATGTAAAGGTCATCGCTTTCTATGGCCCACGGTTAACGAGGGTGGACTCAGGGGGCGGCCAAAGATCCCGAAATTTAAAATCCCAGTATTCACCAGGATTTGAACCCGGGACCCACACCGCCGTGCCTCTATTCGTAATCTCTGGTAAAAGCATGAGTTATTTCTAATGAATAAGAAATTCGTGAATTTCTTTTTGGAAATGAACATATCCTATGACAATCTTTTCTATATTTCAAGGCCTAGGTTGGCTGAAGTGACCAATCCTAGATCCACAAGTAGCTTACACCTATCCTCTCATTAAATGCAAATCAGATCAGCATCGGCAGTTAAAATGTCTGGGATTTTTTTTTAGGCATGTTCATGCAGCCCCTTCTCATTTTACATCGTCTGCTCAATTTATTGATATCAATAAAGAGTGCATCTGTTGACGAAGGCCTTAGTATTCCTGCAGAGGATGTCCGTCCTGAAAGTCCCCATATAAAATCTCAATAGGACTTCAGTCAGGTAGCATTCGTCGCAGCTGATCTAGCCATGTTCTTCTTCTTCTAGATTCTAGACAGATTTTTGATGCTGTGCTGCGAACACTTTTGTAGATCTAGTTTAAGTAAAACAGTTAATAGGTCATTGTTCTGACACACTGATCTTTGTAAGACGGCTGCATTCCCTTGATGCGATTGAGACATCAAAAACAGGGGAGGGGATGTGTTGTTTCTTTACCTGCCAAAAGCTGCTGTAAGCCTACAATAAAAAAAGTATAGGTTACATTCGTAGGTTTTTTAGGCCTACTTTTGGACTAAATTCTGGGCAACTTTTTTTGACTGTTTACATTTCGCTTTTAATGTTTGACGTGTCTCCCGTTGCTCAGAGGTTCTCAGTGTGTTTAGTTGGGCCCTAATCAGCCTTTACATTTTATGTGATTGATGTAATAAACACATTTACTCTTTTTTTTTTAATAATCTGTGCAAGAGTTATGTTGGTATTTAAAATTGAGACCCATTGGTAAACCTGTCTATCAATAGCCTGGTCTTTTCATTTTTTTTTATTTTCATTCCAGGGGAGATAAGTTTATTTTTAAAGGTTAAAGTTCAGTCAACTAATGGAGAAAAATGCAATACAATGCTGTGAATCTCCCACTCCCCCTTTTTTTTTGTACCAAACTATCGGTACTGTTAAGCTATAAGACTACACTGAACTAAGCTAAAACAAATGAAAAAAAACTAATAGTTTCTTTTTTTATATATATAGAATTATTGTATTGTCTATAATAGACTCTATAAGAATCAGTCCAATATCAACGGGAGAAAACATTACATGGATGTGTGAGTTTTCCATGATTTGAATAATTTCCTTTATTATTGATTCGGTGTCCACGGGTATAGTGGTGTCTTCTTTCGAATAGGGACCAATGAACGAATGCTCTTGTGTAATAAAGATCTAAAATTAGGCGCGTGCTGTTTCCATAGTAATGGAGGCCAGATGCGAGCTACCTGACCACGCCCCAAACTTCAAAGCTACTGTAAAAACTCGATGTCTTTCCAAAAGCTAGTGATGTGTAAAATGAGTGATCTTTCTTTGACGCCTTGAACTGCAACTGAAAATATGATAGAATTTCCCTGTTACAAAAATCCTAAAAAAAAACAAAAACACAGAATGGATTTATGATACAATTAAACAATATCATCTTGGTGACTCTGTAGAGATCAATATTCTTATTCTATGTGAACCCTTTTGTAGATAGCCAAGTTCTAGCGTACTTAGCCTCTCGACAAAGCTTTCCACTTTTTTAAAAAATATTTCCTACTTAATCCTATTATCAACTCACACTTTTGTCAAAGTAAAATCATTAATCTTGAGACTTCATATCCTATCAAGCTTAAATTTCAGAAAGATCTCTACATTAATAATTTAATTACTTCAAGAAAGAAACAAATACAACATACTGTCGCTGCGAGCGTGCAGGTGTCACATGGACACTATTTATATATTTATTTTAATATAAAGTAGCCTATATTAATTCTTTCACTTCTTCATATAACCGCCTTCTTATATATTTATTAATTTAGAATTGTTACAAAATTATGGTAAATAAATTATGAATATTTAGTTTACGTTACTATTTGAATATGAAGTAGTAAATTTTATAAAATATTTCTTGTTTAAAGGTAAAAAATTAGAACTATGCAGATAAAAGTTGGTTCTTGATTT